>JAKSZU010000006.1:79141463-79366463 GCA_026018925.1 Tupaia tana
TCTGAACTACATTTGAATGTTGAAAGTGCTTGAGTAAGTAAAATGTTGATTGAGAGTTCTGAGGTGAAGAGTTAGGTCATGTGTTTTATGGGTGTATAATGACAAGGAAATTAGTAACATTTTTGCACTCCAGGGACACTTGGGAAATCCACTCTAGGGAACTTGTGCTCTTGTGGTGTATGAACACCATAGGATGTGAGATGGGAATGGGGGAACCTTCAGACAAGCCCAAGTGCACATGAATTGCAGTTTCATATTTTGTCCTATGTGTAGACGGAGAAGACGGTTGTTCATCTGACATACATTGACTCATCAAGTGAGATCCTGATATGTGAAATATCGCCCCCTATCTGGGTTTTAAAAACCTGCTTTTAGAAAGAAAAAGTATGTTTCAAATGTCTATTGAGCTAAATAATGCTTCCATCTCTTTTGCCTTCAGTGGGAGTCAGTTCATCCTTTTCAGCTCACTGTTTTTCAGAAAACAAATTGTAAAGAAAGGAGCCCATTTTAGTAGTATTACAGAGGGTCTGAAAAGGTGTAACTGAAGTGATCTTAGAGAGCTGGCTGGCTCAATTGTTGGGTGTCCTGATGGCCTAGAAACAAGATGGTGGTTCTCTGCTACACAGGGTCCCAGAAACTGTGGGGAAAAAGATCACTTTTGATGCAGTTGTCAGTATAGACATTCACATTGGGTCACATGCAATCTCAGGGGAAGGCATAAAGAATATTGGGGAAAACGCAGGACTAGATGATCATGGATTCAGGGCTTATGAGCTATGAGGAAACTACGCAAACTCTGTACTTCACCAACTCTGCTCTGTATGATGCAAAGTGGCATTGTAGCTCCACATTGCATGTAGAGAGCCCTTGAAAACCTACAGCAATGAATAAAAACAAGGCCATGTAATACCAATATTTGACTTCAAAATCTAGTTTTTTTCTTTTTTAAACTAAATTAAATGTATTATTATTATTATTTTAATTTGCTATAGCGCATGTGCACTCATGAGAGAGAGAGAGGAGAAAGAGAGAGAGAGAGAGAGAAAGGGGGGGGGGAGAGAGAGACAGAGAGAGAGAGAAGGTGTAAAAGCAAGCTGCTAGATCCAGGACTTAAACCACAGTTAGGCATGTGGGTGTCCATCACCTTAACTACCATGCCACCTGCTGGCACTTATATTTTTCTTTATAAACTTCTTTCTCTAGACTCTCGGTTTGAGGATGTATCCAGTGTCTAAAATCTCCCAAAACAGAGATTCTTCAACAGATTTTCTATAATGGTATGATACAGTTTTTAGCAATGCTAGGTTTCAATACATATTACTTAAGCATTTGTATGTATTTCCTTAAGGCTTATATTCTTTGATCTGTTATAGCTACTAAAATATATTTCTATTCCTGTTTGGAATTTGTGTACATATTTATTCTTCTCTAATAATGTCCAAAGAAAGAGCAACTTCTTATGCCTTGAGTAAATTTAATTATTAAAATTTATTTTTATCAAATACTATTGAAATTTTTAGAGAAAAATCTAAAATACAAAATACATATCATTGACATCAGCAAGTAATTTGTCAACTAACTTGAAAAGATCTAATCACTCTCAAAATGGTAGATTTTCTTTTTTCTTCAAAAAATTTTCTTGATTTAGTTTTGTAAAGTGTGTATAAGACAGAAAAAGAGATTACTTATAATTATAAATACACTATTTCTTCTGAAATTGAAGTAACAAATTTCTCATTATAGAGAATACAAAAAGTAAAGAAAAACAAAGATACAGGGAAGAAAACTAAATATAATCTCATTATTTAGTAATAACCACTTGAAGATATTGGAGAATCACCCTTATCTTGTTTTCTGTTTGGTGTGATTATGGCCATGTAAGTTTTTATGCAATATTATATTCTATGCTTTCTCAGTAATATTTTATAATATTATATACATTTGTTAAGATTAAGCATCTATTTATGCATAATTTTACACATATAGTATCATTATATGTATGTGTCTATAATATACATATATATAAATGGAATATTTTATTAAAATTTGGTTATTGTGGACATTGAATCACGTTCTAATGTTTCACTCTTTTATAAGAAGATACACTTAATATTTTTGTGTATAAAACTTTGTCTGAGGAGAATGGGAGAAGGGACTGTGACATGGCCATCCCCCCTGGTGGGTGATTTCTCGATTTCTGTCTCTCTTTCTCTATCTTTCTGGCAAGCACATGCGCTGTGTAGCAAAAACCTCTCTCTCTCTCTCTCTCTCTCTCTCACACACACACACACACACATGCACAAACACACAAAACAAACAAAACACTTTGTCTGATTTTTGGATTTGAGAAAATTATTACCTAAAACATTATGAAGACTGTTGAGGTTCTAATATATAAAGTTAAGTCCCTTATTTGGGCTTTGATTTAAATCCTGATAGAAATCTTGATTTTTCTATCCATAGTACAATCATATTTCAAATGAGCTTCTGATTCAAAGAGTTAAAACCTCATAAATTTTCTCATTTTTTACACACACATACACACACTCACACCTATGGTAAAAGTGGAGAAAGAGGTATTGTTCTGGATCAGTTAGTAGCATGATGTTTAAGGCAACTGGATCCATGATTGAGCAGTCTGAGTCCTGGACCCAGTGGCTTGAAAAATATGCAGGGTGCATGTGCATGCATGCCCCAAATCCTGAGAGGAGAATGAAAGAGAAGGGACTGAGGCATGGCCAATCCCCTGGGAGTGATTTCTCACTTTCTCTCTCTCACTCTGTCTTTCTCTGGTTAGTGCACATAACCTAGCAAAAATATAAGGAAAAAAAAGAAATATTTGCATACAAGGATCTAATGTCTTTCTGAAAGAAATCTAGACAAAGAAGCTGAAATACATATTACCTGTTGGTGATATTATCCCTGAGTGCTACCAGAGAAAGCAGAAAAGTTTGTTTGCCAAGGTGCATTGCTTTTCAGATATTCTCTGACTAGTGTTATCTTCTTGATCTTTTTTTTTTTTTTCATTGAGAGGTTTTTTTGCTATAGGGCACGTGCGCTCTTCATACAGACAGAGAGAGACATAGAGACAGAAAGCGAGAAATCACCCCCCAGGGGGGATGGCCACGCTGCAATCCCTTCTCCTCCATTCTCCTCTTGGGATCTTGGGCACACACGCACATGCGCCCGGCATGAGTTTTAAACCACCGGGTCTGGGACTTGAACCGCGGTGGAATACATGGGAGTCCAGCGGCATAACCATTACGCTAACTGCTGGTCCCATCTTCTTGGTCCTTTTGCTTTTTCTTTCCTCTTCATTCCCTACTACATTTTTACCTCAATCTTACTACTTCTTTGGCTTTGAAATATCACCAAAGTGATTTTGAAAAATATAACTTAAAATGTTATAACACTTTCTGATTCTTCACTAACATGAAATCTCACTATCTTTTCTGGATAGCTATTTCTTAAGGTTTTGATGAAAATTATAGTTAAACCATGTTAAACATTTTATAGAGTGCCTAACCCATAACAAGTGCTCAATAAAGCATTAATTTATTCTCCTTATGTTATTAATAAATTGGCAGAACAGTGATATATTCCTAGCAAGTGTTTAAGATGTCTATAATAAATGCTCAATATGTATTAGGAGTACACTAGTTGGGGTAGATTTAAAAAAAATCTAGTTTGGGAAACTCTTTCTAAGGGACCTAAATTCTATCATTAAAGCAATAGCTGTGTAGGACATACTTTCATTTCTTGCTGGAAAATTTTCCTGAAGTAAACATGACTAATGCAGTCATCAGAGGTCGTGATACTGTTTTTATTGTTTAGAACCAACAACCAAAATAGATTTGAAATAGATTGCTATCTTTGTGTTTTTATTTATTTATTTATTTGTTTGTTTTTGGAGAGGTTTTAGCTATAGGGCATGTGCGCTTGCCAGAAGACAGAGAGACAGAAAGTGAGAAATCACCCTCCAGGGGGGATGGCCACGCCACAATCCCTTCTCCTCCATTCTCCTCTTGGGATCTTGGGCACACACACACATGCGCCCGGCATGAGTTTTAAGCCACCAGGTTCGGGACTCGAACTGCAGTTGACTACATGGGAGTCCAGCAACATAGCCATTACCCTAACTGCTGGTCCCTTGGTGTTTTTATTTTTGTCTTTAAAAAATAACCACATATAACTTAATGTCATCAGTATGAGTTTTGAAGTATTAAAAACAAGCTCTGAAAAATACTTGAATTTATTTAATAATATAAAACATAAAAATTATGCTCACATTCGCATAACATATGATCTTTTGATTATTTCAGACAACCCATGGCAAAACAAAAACTTGTTGCTGATTTGAGAAAAGCTCTATAGTTAGTCAGCAAAGCATAGGTCTGATGCCATGGCCCAGGGTCTGTTGGAAATAGTGCTCTTTGGGGCCAGATGGTGGCATAGAGGTTGAGGCACTATATCCAACATGGCCGACTCCATGGGTTCATCTTAGACCCAGGGGCCTGAGAAACATGCTGGTGCATCTGAGTGTGTGACTAAAATCCTGAGAGAAGAATGTAAAAGGGAGTGCAGTGTGGCCATCCCCCCGGGGGGACATTTCTTACTTTTCCTCTCTATCTCTGTCTGCTTCTCTCTGGCAAGTGCCGTATGGCAAAAAATCTAAAAAAAAAAAAAAAGAGAGAGAGAGAGAGAGCACACTGAATGGCAAGTCTTTAAGAAAACTGAATTCTCTGTTGAGAAATCAGTAATATTTCTACCAAATTCACAGTATTTCATCTTGCATTAATCATCATATCAAAAGCTACTTAATCATCGGCAGGAAATGTTTTAAATGAGAGTATAAGCAAATTATTACTGGCATCACAAATCACACATTATACCCTAGCTTCAGACAATGAACATGGAAATGAAGGTAGATTGAGTTAGAGTACTAATATTCTGAATAAAATTAAATACTACTAATTAAAAAGAAACAAAATGAAATATTTTGGATATTCCCGCAGGTGTATTTGAAACATATTTTTGTCCTAACAAAATTGCTTTGCACTACTCATACATATTATTCTAAGCCAGATCAGGCTGTGCTCTCCTGCCAAAGTTTCACAGAATTGTGCTTTTTATAACAAGGAAAATTGGGTGTGCTTGCTAAAGATCTCTACATAATTATTTCTCTTTAAAAGAGGTCTGAAGTTTTTACTCTTCAGGAACACGAAGTACCATTGAACATTTATAGTTCCTTGGACAGATAGGTAAGGCTGATTTTTGTGGTCTTTGTCTTAAATACATCATGTGTTTCTCTTTTTTCCATAATATGCATTTATTGTCATGCATACAGATTAAATTAATTTTTAAGAGTGTATTCATTTATTTTTTTCACAAGGGAGAGAGAGGGGGAACCAGCAGTTAGCGTAATGGCTATGTCGCTGGACTTCCATGTAGTCGACCGCGGTTCGCGTCCCGGACCCGGTGGCTTAAAACTCACGCCGGGCGTGTGTGCATGCGTGCCCAAGATCCCGAGAGGAGATGGAGGAGAAGGGATTGCGGCGTGACCATCCCCCCTGGGGGGGGATTTCTTGCTTTCTGTCTCTATTTCTCTCTCTCTGTCTGTCTGGCGAGCGCATGCGCCCTATAGTGAAAACCTCTACAAAAACAAAAACAAAACCAAAAACAAACAAACAAACAAAAAACAAGGGGGAGAGAGGCACCTCCAGAAGGGTTTTCATACCTCAATCCATCCCTGGTCAAGTTAGTCAGGATCGTGGCCTGGTGTTTCCACATGAAACTGTGATCTTCTCATGTGGTCTCAGAGACTGCAGAGTGTTGCGTCACTGGTCTTCCACTAGTCAGCCTTGGAATAAGGGACTAAGGCCAATTTCATTTAGTTGTTTGTGCTTTCACAAACATGCCTGTTCTGACCACATAGATTCTGTTCTTCCCTGTGTATTATCTTAGCTGGGCTCCTGGAATCATCTCTCTCTCCTCTTGTCCTTCTTCCTGTTGCACACTCCATCTCAGAATGAGGATACAAGTGCTATTTCAATCAAGATTGCATTTATTTATTTATTTATTTATTTATTTATTTATTTATTTTTGGAGAGGTTTTTGCTATAGGGCCCACGCGCTCACCAGAAAGACAGAGAGAAAAAGAGAGACAGAAAGCAAAAAATCACCCCCCAGGGGGGATGGCCATGATGCAATCCTTCTCTTCCATTCTCCTCTCAGGATCTTGAGCACACACACACACACGCCCGGCATGAGTTTAATCCACCGGGTCTGGGACTCGAACTGTGGTTGACTACATGGGAGTCCAGAAATATAGCCATTATGCCAACTGTTGGTCCCTCAATCAATATTTCCTTACCAGTGACTAATTTCCAAGCCTACACTTTTCTAAAAATTTTTATTTGCAAGCTAATTAATCTTATTGATTTTTTTTAATTGCCAGAGGGTGTATGCATTCACCAGAGACAGACAGAAAGACAGAGAGAGAGAGGAGAAAGCATCCCTGTAATGAGATTTTCTCATTCCATAATCCCTTTATTGTTCCATCCTACTGGGGTTTGCGGTATACGTGAACTTGGCGTGTTTTTCAAATCCAGGACTGAGACTTGAACCATGGTTGACCATGTGGTATCTGGCTCCCTTTAGCCTCTAGACTGCCAGGCCTGGAAGGCAGCGAATACTATCATATTACTATGTCATCTATTTTTTCCCCTACTATTTGTTATTCTAATTATTTCCCAGGAAAATTTGACATACAACATATTCTACCGCCAAGAAGTTGACCCTTGAAAAAGAAAAGGAAAAAAAACTTTTAATGTAAAATGGCCATAGTATAAAGCAAAAACATCACCTTCTCCCTATCCATCAGATATTTAGAGGGAAATAAATACATTTATACAGAAATGTGATGACTAAATCTTAGTTGGCATTAACTGCTGACGTTCAAAATTATAATCTGTGGCTAGTTTAGTAGTTGAAGTAATTGTTTTGAGAAAAAATTTTCCTGATCTTCTCAATTTTTTCATTTATTTTTTAGCCTCAAGTATTCTTGGGGGCATTTTTTCTAATACATAAAGGAACTATCAATAGAACAGAATACTATTCAATCATTAGAAAGAATGAGCTTAGGCCAGGCAGTGGTATGGTGATTGGGGCAACTGGATCTGATGTGGCCAACTGTGTAGTTCGAATCCCGGACCTGGCAGCTTGAGAAATGCACCCAGCATATGTGTATATATGCCCAGAATCCTGAGGGGAGAAATGAAGAAGAAGGGATTGTGCTGTGACCACCCCTCATGGGGAATGCTTTTGGCTTTCCTTCTCTCTCTGTTTCTCTGGTGAGCACATGTGCCCTCTAGCAAATTAAAGAAAAAAAATATAAAAAAATGAATCTTGTCATTTGAGGTAACATGGAAAACCTAGAGGGCATTATGTTAAGTGAAGTAAGGCAGGCATAAAGAGAAAAGCATGTGTTTTCACTCATGGATGAACTAAAAAAGTTGTCCAGATTAAAGTAGGAAATAGGATAGTGGTTATAGAGACTGGATAGGGTAGGAGGTAGAGAAAGTCAGAGAAAGGTTGGTTAATGGATATAAACTATAGTTAGACATGAAAAAAAAGTTCTAATGTTCTGTGCTAAAGTCAGGTAAGTATAGTTAACAATAATTTACACACACACACACACACACACACACACACACATATATATTCTGAATGCTCCCAAAGACAAATATGAAAACTGTATGAGATGATGCTATGTAAATTGTTCTGATTTGAACATTACATGTTATGTACATATACTGAAAAATTTCAGTGTACTCCTTAAATATATACAATTATTTGTATGAATTTTAAGGATTCTTATAAAAGGAAATGTCCATGTTTACTGTTTAATGTTTCCCAAGAAGTTGGAGTAGCAGAGAAGGGAAATGATGCAGTGGTCAAGAATTGGATTATTAGAATCTGTGGAGAATAGAAATGCTAAGAAAAAGGAATTGTCCAGACTGTCTCCTGTCTCAGATTTAGAGGGAGGAAGGAGGGTTCCAGAATGTTTGTGGAAAGGGGAAGGCAGAGGCTTAGTCACATCAACATGACAGTTCTTTGTGATCAGGTAACAGGAAGCCTTGGGCTCAGTTAGTGTAACCTGGACAAGACCAAGAACCAGATGGCAATAAGTCTAGAGTTTGTCAGAGGAGTTGTGGTTAATTGAATTATTGTTTCTAAAACTTCATTAGCTTCTAACTTACAAGAACACATGCAATCCCTTTAACAAGCTGGTTTTCAGTGCTTCTGACAAGAGTAAGTGCATTATACACTCCTCCTAGCCCCTACTGATTTAATCCTGGTCATATGAGTTTCTTCAGCCAGTGGACTCTGGCAAGAAGTGACAATGTGTCAGTTTTGACCCTTGGTCTAAAGAACCATTGCATGTTCAAGACAGAAGAAATGCTCCTTAAATAGGGAATTTATGACATGACTTAGTTTTAGCTCTTGAAGTTAGCCTTTTAATTTCTTATTTGCTTGTTTACTTTTAATAACTGCACGTTGGGGGGGGGGGAGGTTAGGAGGAAGACTACAGTGGTTCTCGGCAAAGTAAAGATGTTTCTGTCCCACATCATGAGTTGTGAGTTGAATTAAGACAAAAGTGGTTTATAAAGGTTTCAGGAGAAAGTAGGATATGAGCAGAATTATTAACAAATGGGAAAAGATAACTTTTGGTAAATGATGAACAATGTGGGTCTCGATTTTTTCCCCATTTATTCGCATTTGGTGCTTCATGTGCCCTGAGGTTGTTCATAAGGAAAGAAAAGAACTCCCCAAGTCCAAGGAAGTAAAGATACTTTTACAGTTCAATTTTTTAGTTCAAGGGAAAATATGTGGAATTTTCTACTTTTGTACTTAACCTGATAAGAATAAAGAGCTAATTAAGAATGTACATATGGATACCATTTTATTTTAACATAAGATTCCTATGCATGTTACCAACACTTTTCTAGATGAATTATTCCCATAAAGGTTAAAAAGCAAAGAAGAAACAAGCATTGAAACCTTATTAATTTCCTGTGAAATCACTACCAGTGGAAACTGTGCATAGAGTGCTATTCTTTTGTTTTTAAAAATTATTTTATTTAGCTTTATTTTCATATGTATGTATGCATTTTTAATTTGACCAGAGAGGGACAGAAGAGGGAGAGAGAAGAGAGGGGGGGAGAGAGAGACAGAGAAGGAAAAGTGAGAAAGCAGCTCTCGGGTCTGGGACTTGAATTGCAGTAGACCATGTGGGAGTCCAAGCCCTTAACCCCTATGCCACTAGCCAGCCCCATAAAGTACAATTCTTGCTAAGTAAATCTTTAGTAATTCAGCTGTTGCTTTTCCAGTTATCTCTGTTTCCTTTAGCTGAATCATGGAAAATATCAATGTGTTTTGAAATTCATAAAATATACGCACTGATAAAAAGAAATACATAGTTCTTATAAATTCTATCTTTGCACTATTTTTATATATTTTTTTGTTATAGGGCATGTACATTTTTCAGAGAGATATGTATGAGAGAGAGAGAGAGAAAGAGAAAGAGAGAGAGAGAAATTATCTCCAATGGGGATAGCCTTGCCACAGTCTCATCTATTCTCTCTCTCCTCTTGGGATTTTGGGCACACATGCACATGCACCTGGTGTGATTTTTTCAAGCCACTTGATCCCGGGACTCAAACTGCTCAGTTGGCCATGTGGGATTGAGTTGTCGTAACCACCACACCACCAGCTGACCCAGGGTAATATTTTTAAATCAACAAATATGGATTTGTGTTATGAGTGGTGTTGTGGATGTATTCCATAATTTTGCTTCTTGCATATTATTAACCCTTCGTCTGTCACTTTTTATATTTGTAATAGACTACATGTTTTTGTCTCCCCAAAATTCATATATTGAAATCTTAACCTCTGATGTGATGGTATTAGGAGGTGAGACTTTTGAGAGATAGAAGGTTAGAGCTCTCATGAATGTGTTTAGTGGTCTTATAAGAAGGGACAAGAGCAAAGGATAATTTTTTTCTCTTGGTCATGTCAGAATAAAACAAGAAAAGGGCCGAGTGAAAACCACCTAGTTAGAAGATACCAACTTTATTAGACACCAGATCTTCTGGCCCTTTGATCTTGGACTTCCCAGTTTCCAGAACTATGAAAGAAATAAACATTTATTCTTTAAGCTACCCAATCTCTGGCATTCTGTTATAGCAAGACAATTGGACTAAGATAATAATCAAACGCCATATGACTTTTACATACTACAAATATGTAGGATGGGTGATGAGGTTTTTCCTGTTCCTATTGATTACAAAACCAAAATGTAAGTAAATAAATTGATCTATGTGTTTCAAGATGATTGATTCCATTCCATCACTGCCAACTTCAAAAAAGTCACCATAGGGATTCATATGTTTTTTTATCTAAAATGGTCAACATTAAAGTATATCCTCCCTTTAAACTTTTAGAGTTTATCTCTTTAAATGCTTTTCATAGTTCAGTGAAATATTTCTATTCAGATAATAATGACATTAGCAGTCTGAACCACATTAGGAATGTAAGTGATTCCTCTGTAGGAAGATGCCTCAAAGGTTCTAAGATTCTAAATTCTGTAGACAGATTTTTAGTAAATCATTTTACTACTTCTGTCTTTGAACAAACATAATAGGTGAATATCCTATAGTTTGTATGCATTTATTGATGTTACACCACTACTGCACATGATAGCAGCAGCGTTTTACAAAACTACCCTTGCATGACCAGCAGGTGACATAGTGGTTATGTTACTGAAGTCCCACATGGTGAACTGTGGTTCAAGTCCCAGACCTGGTGACGTGAAACGTGTGCGTGAGTACCCTAGATCCCTGGAGGAGAATGGAGAAGAGATTGTGGCATGTCCATCTCCCCTGGGGGATGATATTTCACTTTCCTTCTCACTGTTGGTCTTTTTCTCTCTAGTGAGTGCATGTGGCCAAAGGCAAAAACGTCTTAAATTAAAAAAACAAACAAACAAGCAAACAAACAAACAAAAAATCACAACAAAATTACCCCTGCAGAAAATTCTAAAAGGTTAAGTTACTTATCTTTAGTTCTTCAATATACATCTTAAAGCATAAATTAAGAAAGTATTAGTCCACTTTCTGGCCCTGATTGCCAAAATGAAATTTTCTTATTGAGATATAATCGTATTATTTAGAATTATATATCTAAATAATTACTTAATGATTTCCTGGAGTAGATAATATCTTTTTCTTTTTGTAAAAAAAAATTTTTATTAGCTTTTTTTCTTGAAAATAGCAGATATAAATGCAAATATACTTGCATTTTAAGATACAAAATGACCACTCCAAAATGTAGCATTAAAGTAAAATCAATAGTGTAAACTTCACAAAGCTCTTTTTGAATTTAATCTTTCTTAGAAATGCATATGTCCTATACTTCTCTGTCATCAGTAAAGCATTGTGAAAGTCTTAGTTTCTCTTAAAGAAATTGTTCTCCAGGTTCTCCGGTCTTCATGGACTTTTTCACTTTCATTCAACAGAGACACTGTGGTGTTTCCATCCGCTGGGCTTTGGTCTCCCCATGAAGCAGGGTATACCCTTCCTGAAAAAGCCTTGTTAAATACTTGTCTATTCATATTTATCACTGTACAGGTGATAAGTACAGGCATTGTTCCTGTTTTGGTGAAACATTTTTTGAAATGCATTGTTAGGTTATTTATAAGATCCTGCTGCTTTAATGGCATGTTTAATTTGGAACTGCTACAAAAATCAAACTAAATAATGGAGAATTTTCAACACCACGTTAGATTTTGCCAATCTTTTTAGAAATAAATAAAATCCCTTTTTAAATGTTTGAGATATTTTTGCTATAGGGATTTTACACTTGTGAGAGAGACAGAGACATAAAGAGAGAGAGAGAGAGAGAGAGAGAGAGAGAGAGAGAGAGAGAGAGAGAGAGAGAGAAAAGTGATAAATCACTCCCGGGGGGAGGAGGATGTTCCCACTGCAATCCCTTCTCTTCCATTCTCCTCTTGGGATTTTGGGCACACCCACACACATGTCCAGCCTGAGTTTCAAGTCTTCAGGTCTGGAACTCAAACCATGGTCAGTCATGTAGGAGTCCAGCACTTTAAACACTATGCCACCCTGGCCTCATAAAGTTCTTTTTTATTAGCCTATGGGAGGTTACAAAAGGCCAATATCATTCATTCACTTCATCAGTATTAATTTAACACTCAAAACAAATTCTTCTCTCTTATTTTAGGTAAAGTAAAACACACCTTCTGGAAATTGAAATGGAAAAAAAAAAATCACAGGTGCCAGCAGGTGATGCGGTGGCTAATGGCACTGGACTCTCATATGGCTGACTGCGGTTTGAGTCCCGGACTTGGTGGCTTACTTTCTCACTATCTCTTTTTCTCTCTCTCTCTCAATCTCTGTCTCTCTGTCTGTCTGCCACTCTGTCCCTCTCTGGTCAAATTAAAATAAGTAAATAATAGTTAAATGAAGTAATTCTTTAAAGAAAAAAAATCCTTAATAACTATGAAACTTTGAAATAGATCAACATTTCAACTATAGTGATTAAACTAATAAATCAAAGTTTAACATGTGTTTTATATTCAGGCTCTAAATTTTAATATGATAACTTTAGATTTCCTTGCATTCTTATAAGTCACACTTAGTCTCAGTAATATTATTCTTTAGGCCCATTTCTATCATAACATGTTTTACCCTTTGGAGTTGGCTTAAAATAAATATTCTTCAATTCCTTTAGAAATAATATATAAAGGCAAGTAAATGTATATGAAAACACACACATGCACACACATGCACCTGCACACACAACTCACAGGTAGTAAAGGGAGTTTGAAACTCCGTCAGATGTCATGGGTTAGTTCATGGTAGAAAATGTGGGGAGTTATTGAGAGTTTCTTGGCATCTAGCTGCCAGCTCTCTGATGGCTCTGTGACTTATTTGCACTATAATTTCACACATTTCCTTTACATGTAACAGGGGGCATATCATTTCTACACTATTTCCTTCATACAGCTAAATCTTAAGCAGTTCAATAGCTGTATTATTAATGTCAACATGTTTGAATCTTTCATCTATTATGCATTCTGATAAATTCTTATTATTGCACATATCAAAATGAACTTAGGAAGTCTAACTGCCTTACCATTTAGTCTGTGTGCATGTGTGTGTGTGTGTGTGTGTGTGTGTACAAGTATAAATACACAGAGCTCAGTATGAAATACAGTATTGAATGGATGAGATCTGCTTAGAAATCTCATGCATAGATTATTGGTTGGATTGTAGAGATATTTGAAGCAGAAAAGACATTAGCTCAGCATAATGAATATGTCTGCCAGCCATTTTTATAATGACTTGCTGCAGTTTTTATTGTCTGACAAACCGTATGCTGTGCTGTACTGTGAGCTTTTCTTGTTCGACATAATCAAAAATGATGCAACGGATCCCTCGAAGTCTAGCTGGATGAAATGAAGGCGGCAGAGTGCTGCTTCTGCCAAGAGTTTGGTTGCGTAGTCTGTTGAAATTATTCTGCAGGTGATAAATGCACAATTACCATAATTTATAACTCATTGTTTGCTAGGGAAATTGTAGAGATATTGTTCAGATAAAGTTTTTAAGTCTATTCACACGTAAAACTTCTTAATGCACATGAAGTAAAGGACCAGGTGTATCTAAACCTTTGAGATGAAAATAATTACCTAGACTTAGAGAGCCACGAAATAATACTTTTGAATTGCTAATTTTTTACTGTAGTTTATGTGCCATAGTTTTTGTTTTCAATTTGTTCATTGGAAAAAGAAAAGATTTTGAAAGAGAAAGGCTCCAGTTAGTTAAATAGTTAAGTACATTAAAGATTTAGAATGAATATGAGTGATCATTTTCAATTTAGCGCTTCCATATATGTGAAAAGATCCACGCTTGGTTTTAATAAGAATGTATTAATATAAGGCCTATAAAGTACACTGGGCAGGAGTTTTGTACAATAGAACTGCATGGTATGTATATTCGCTTTGGTGATAAATGCTTCGTTCTTTCTTTAGAGGATTATTAAAAGCATTCTCTGGAGGAATAAAATGGTGGAAGTCACACATTTAATAGCTCAGGTACAAAGAGTCAGATTGTGCCAGTTGGCAAAAGTTAGCGGGAAGCTGTCACAATAAATGGCAGCAGCTGCTCATAGTTCTAAAGAGTATGTCCCAGTCAGAGCTGAAAACTGATGGCATCTACATTAATACTACCTTAATGGCCCATCTGCTGCTCCATAGGGTCCCTAGCTGCTGTATGGAGTCATAGGCATTTGACAGGCAGTCTCTGTATGCCAGACGCACATTGTGCCAAATGTTTTAGGCTGCTTCATCTCGTTCTGATCTGTCACATTCTCCCTACTCATTTATCAGGCAAGGAGTTATGAGGGTTTTTCTTTTCTACACATCATTGGCTTTCAGCGTTGGGGCAGCTAAGAATTTGGAAGGCAAACTATTTTGGTTATTATTATTTTTTTTTAATTGACGAGGCAAGGCAAAGTTGTCTGATATACTGTATTGTAGTGAGTAGGTTAACAAAGCACTATGACAAGCAAGCCCTGTGGAGAAATCAATCGAGTGTATTTTAAAATGCAATGCTGCATAAATATGTTTCTGTTATTGTACTAGAGGAAAATATTACATAGTTCTAGAGAGCCTTACTTACTGGACAAATATTACACCAGTTTACTTTAAGTTGCTGAGATTAAATAATACTAATATTATATTAGAATAGTGCTTTGATAAAAAACAAAACAGTAAAATTTAAGAGTATCTTTTAATCTTCTATTTCCAAAGCGGAATCAATCTTACAGAGCAATGTCAAACAAAAATATAAACAAGTTTGTGTTCTGGCTGTCAGTTAAGTTATCTAGATGTGATATAGTTCAATATTGAGGGTGAAGCCTTCCTCATAATGAATGTTGCAAATGGTCACGGCTGTGCAATTCATATGTCATTGAACAAATAACTAATAGCAAATATATAATCAAATTTATAATATTTCTTATATCAAAATTAGAAAAATCTCTGTGTGGATAAAGATCTCTAGAAATGGGAGTAAATATAACATTCAAGACTACTATTTTTCTGATTTGGCTGTCAGCCACAAAATGAGGCTGCCAAATATATACAGGTATATGTTAATATGTATATAAAATATGTTACATGCCCTTCTTTTTTTTGCATGTTCTTCCGTCACTCATTTGGGAATCTTTGAGGATAAAAATTGGACCAGTTATTCAGTACTAAGAATGTGCTAGCGACAGTGTCAGAAGCATTATGGACTGCATTTGGTCTTCACAAGAACTCTGTGATGAAAGTATTACTTTGCGTTATATACATACACAGACACCGAGGTTTGGGAGAAGCAAATGATTTGCCCAGAGTGACAAATGAGATTGAAGTGGATTTGAATCACATCTGAGAGACGTCTAGGTTATACTGCCTCATTATTTACAATTATGTCCTTGAGAAAGGTAAAATATCAGGCATTCTAGGGATAGACGAAAGAAAGCAGGACTGTAAAAAGCTGTGTGGGCCTTGAGAAAGGGCTCACCATAAAAGGAGTCAGGCAGACAAAGCAAGCTCGGGGTCAAGGCCTAGACAGCAGTGGGGAGTGTTAGTTCTCACCACAGCATGTTGGTGACAGCAGAGCTCATTGTGACCCGGCCATCTCTTTGACATTTGTAGGTTGTTGGGAAATGGCTTTGACTGTGGATTAGAAGGGCTACAAATCTTTGGGACCTAGGCAACTTTGCTGTGGGACAGTCCTTGATGAAATGTAGTACAAAAAGATGGCGAGTGCTGCTTCTCGCCATGAGGTAGTGACACTGATGATGAATTTTCAGTGCAAATAGCTTCTAATTGGCTTCCGCAATGGCTCTTGAACCACCACTGAGGAATCTTGCCCAGAGAAACACCCCTCAGTCCTAGCTTCTTTCACCAAAGAGGACAGTGTCCAATGATCAGGCCGATTTGCAGAGGCAGGCAAACGGATAAGAAAATTTGGAAAATTTGCGAGGAAAACACAGAAAAGTCAACTGACAAGTCAAATCAATGATAACACTACAGAGATTTGAGGTATTTATGTAAATTGCCTCTATCCATACAAAAAGCCATGCAAGCCCTGGGACTGCTGGATTCATATTTTTGGTCCATGTTGTCAGAGTTAATTCTTCCGTAGATAAAACTTAGTACATTTTTATCAGGCTGGAGATAGGGAAGATGGACATTTTCTTGTCACATAGTAATGATGAACATGTAGGAAGAAATCCATAGTGGGCAGTCTTTAGCATTACTATTATTTGGAATGGAAGTGCTTTATTATGTTTTTTCCAGCATTGTCACTAAGGCTTTGGGTATATGCAGTATTTTCCCAAACAAAAATAATAAAAATAAACTAAAATGAAAAGAGCAAAGAGACAAAAAAAATATAGCAGGGAAGTTGGAGACATAACAAAACCAGTGAAAAGTTATTCCCTCCTAGACTTATAAACTATTTTTTTGTGTTTTTACTATAGGGCATGTGCATTTGCCAGAGACAGAGACTGAGAGAGGAAAAGTGAGAAATCACTTCCCAGGAGGATGACAACTCCTCTTTCATTCTCCTCCTGGGATTATGGGCATGCCCGCAATGCCTGGCATGAGTTTCAAACCACCAGATCTGGGAATTCAGTGCCTTAATGACCATGCTGTTTTTAAAAACAGAACTTTTGCTATAGGATGTGTGTGCTCACTGGAAAGACAGAGAGAGAGAAAGCAAGAAATCAACCCCAGGGTGGATGGCCATGCCACAATCCTCTGTCCTCCACTGTCCTCTAGGGATTCTGGGCATGCATGCACATCTGCCGTGTGCAAGTATCAGGCAGCTGGGTCTGAGGCTTGAACCACTTGGCCACATGTGAGTTTAGCACTTCAACCAACGAGCTACCTGTTGGCCCCTGTAAACTTTCTTTTAATGTAAACATCTTCAGTAGAAGTTCCAATGCAGCATTTCCCACTTAGGATTTTTTTTCCATCGATTTCTTACTTTTAATTACTAGAAAAGCTAAATCTACACAAATCTTACAGCTCATTGTGGTATGCATGAGTTTATATGTTATATTTTTGTATAGAATTATGTACAAAGTAGTATAAAATAATAGCACTATTCCCAACTAATACATGTTGACAAGATCCCATTCTGATGTGTTTTGTTAAATTAAACAATTTTCTGGAGAGCACTGAACTTTTCCTAAAACACAATCTTTTTTTTTTCTTTTTTCTTTTTTTGGAGAGGTTTTTTGCTTTAGGGCGTGTGCGCTTGCCAGACAGACAGAGAGACAGAGAGATAGAAAGCGAGAAATCACCCCCCAGGGGGGATGGCCACGCCGCAATCCCTTCTCCTCCATTCTCCTCTTGGGATCTTGGGCACGCACGCACACGTGCCCAGCGTGAGTTTTTAAGCCACCGGGTTCAGGACGCGAACTGCGGTCGACTACATGGGAGTCTAGCGACATAGCCATTACGCTAACTGCTGGTCACCTAAAACACAATCTTAAGAATGAAAGAATAAATAACATGTATAATATCCTCAACTGGACTGGTTTGAAATGTATTCACGTTAGGAAAATTCACCTTACAAGCTAAGTGATATATAGTGATTGAATGTATAAAAGGAACTAAACTAAAATATATATAAAAAGAAAGAATAAATGTGAGGAAGAGAAGTAACAGAGTTGACCTTAACAGCCATGCTATGAAGGAGAGGCATTGTATGTCCCCACTTAATATATACTGAGTGTCTGCACTCTATGACTGAAACTAATTGTCTAAAGCATATAGAAATGCAGTATATAGATGTAAATACCAGATATAGTGTGTGTGAAAGAGGAGGGTCTGAGGAAGGACATTTGGGGGAGGGACAGGGAGGCAAAGCATTAATGGCACAAAGAGGCATGGTATTATCTGTTGAAGATATTTCGTAGTTTTATCAACAGTACTAGGGAGAAATGTTCACAGTTGAAATATCCATTTTGTAAGACAAATAATGTGATTGAATGTATGGAAGAAAATGAAATGAAAATAAATAAATTAATTAATTAAAAAAACAGGAAAAATATCTTGAAAGAAAATGTCTATGGATTCATTTTGGAAGGAAAAAATAATGTCACAGATAAGCTTTAGGTCAGGCTAAATCCCCTCTGCCATTTGCTCCTACACATCCAGTTTCCTCATTTGGCCTCAGTCCATCTCAGACCCCAATGGCAGAGCATAGCTTGTGAATGCGTGGTTGAATTTTACCCGTCTCTATGGGTTTGGTTGTATGCATACATGTGTGTGCATGCACTTACTTTTGTGGTAATGAGTCATAAATATTTAATCACACAAATTCGGTATTTTTTAATCTCTTTTGGATAGTCTAGTTAAAACCATTTAACTTTTATAAATATTAATGAATAAATATGTAATCAAGTCAGAGACAGAGAGAAAGAAAGAGAGAAATCACCCCCAGCGGGGAGAGGGCCATGCCGCAAATCCTTCTCCTCCATACTCCTCTCAGGATTTGAAGGTACACATGCTCGGTGAGTTTTAAGCCAGGTCCAGGACTCAAACTGCAGTCGACTACATGGGAGTCCAGTGACATAACCATTATACCATCTACTGGTCCTGACATTAGCCTTTCTAATAGCCATTTTAAAAATGCTTTCTTGGGTCAGCCCAAAAACATGGCCTGGTTGTTGAGGTGACTAGATCCCACATGACTGACCAGGCAGTTCTAGTCCTGGGCCCAGTGACTTGAAAAACACAGTGCATGTGTGTGTCTGTGTGCATGTGCCCCAAATCCTGAAAAGGTGAGAGAAACAGAGGAGATGGACCATGCCCCATGAGGGAGTGCTTTCTTGTGCACAATTTCTCCCTTTCTCTGGAGAGCGTTTGTACCCTCTAGCAAATTTTTAAAAATCCTTACTAACTGAACCTTGATTTATGTTCTTAATGTCCTTATCTTTCAAAGTATGCTGAGACTTCCCCAGGTGTAGTAAACAAATCTTTTTTTTTTTTTTTTTTGGAGAGGTTTTTGCTATAGGGATTATGTACTCCCCAGAAAAACAGAGAGAGACAGAAAGTGAGAAATCACCCCCCAGGGAGGATGGCCACGCTGCAATCCCTTCTCCATTCTCCTTTCGGGATCTTAGGCACGCGCGCACATGCGCCTGGTGTGAATTTAAGCCACTGGGTCCGGGACTCGAACCACGGTCGGCTACATGGGAGTCCAGCGACATAGCCATTATGCTAACTGCTGGTCCCTTTCATTTTTTTTTTCCAAATCTTGTTTTAATAAAATTACTAAAATCACCTTCATTCTTTTTGCTGAGTGATCTATTTAGAAATAGGAATATAAAACAATTATATTCTGTGGAAGTTAAAGTGAATATACATACTTGATTCAGCAGAAAGTTGCTAAGTATCTGTGTCACTGATGCCACTGACATGTTAAGAAAATAAACTTGAAAAAATCCACTTTCACAACTTTTGCTATGTGAGATAATAAACCACTTAGTATTGGTATTGGCTAGGGTTTTATAATGAATAGGATAAATATATATGTAAAAGAAGGGATTTGTTGTAGGAATTATCTCACCTGACTGGAAGGCCAGGAAGTGGACTACTATAAGCTGTTTGGAAACTGGAGGGACAACTAAAAGACTCTGAAGCAGGAAATGGGCACAATTTCAGTCTGAGGCCTGAAGGGCACCATCAGAAGACCACAGGCCCATGTATCTGTTAGTGGCTGCTGATGTGAGGACAGAGTTCAAAGTTTAAGGAACTTGAAGTTTGTCTGACTGAAGGGGTGCAAAGGCCAAGAACCAGCAGTAACAGATGCAGCAGAGGGATGAGTGGAGGAGCAAGGATGGAGCAAGCAGAATGTTTAAGAGCAGAACACACGGCATGCTTTGGAAAAAGGGTTGAGGGTGAGAGGAAAGTGAGAGGGAGAAGAGAAAAGGAAACAGTACTCTGCTCCTTCCGTCTGTTCCTCCCATGTTCTCAGCCAATTGGGTGATGTCTGCCTACATTAAGGTGGGTCTTTCTCTCTCAATCCACTGTCTCACAAGCCAATGATGCCTAGCAACAGTCTTATAGACATATTTAGAAATAATGTTTCGCCCGCCTTCCAGGCATCCTTCAATCAAGTCAAGCTGACATTCCCAATTAACCATCATAAAACCAACCCTTCTCAACTTGGCACCCATAAGAATCTTTTTAAACTAAATTTAATATCCAAATAAAATGAGAAAAAGGTAATGGCACCACCTAATATGTACACATCCTGTGTACAATCAAAAACACTGTAATCCCATAGTTTAAATAATACGTAAATTTGACCATACTAGTATAAAATCAATGAAATTGACGTTACTTGATAAAGGAATAAAAGAGAAAAGAAAACCAGAATATTTGCTTAATATACATGTATACACACACAAACATTCTTAACAAAATATGGAACAAATCCTCAAGACAGTTACAGTGTTTGTTTCTGTACCCAATAGCATGGTTGTAGCTGGTATTTATAACTATTTCTTCTACTATACAGTTTGTATTTCTTGCAAGTATACAGGTACTGAGGTACTTCAGCAAGTACCTCAGCTGGTCACAATTCTTTAGCTGGTGGCATAACATAGATCTTTATTCTTGAAACATCTGGGTCATTTATAGTCCTGTGTGGATGGGGTTGCTATAGTTTTCTATCGACTTTTATCTTGTGACATGGTAGTACTAATAGACGGCCCAAGGGATCTCCTATGTTTGACACCAATTCTTCTGTATCTTCACTGCGAAAAAAATAGCTCAACTTTTCCTTAATAATATGGATCAATCACTCCAGGTACATTGTGACTAAAAGGTGAGAGGAGCTCAAAATTGCTAAGTGGAAGTCTTAACTCCCAATTTGATGGAATAATTGATGTGTATCCTGGTAGAAACATCCTTCCATCTTGAACAAAATCCTTTAGGCCGGCAGGACATAATAAAACAAGAACAAGTAGGAAGCAAAAATGTTACTAGTAGGTCAGGGTAATCATGAGTGGAACCACGCCTATTTTTACTTCTCAGTTCCTGGACCCACGAACCCTTGCTATGTGAGAAATAGTACCACGTATGAGGTGCTATCCGAGCATATACAGTCTTCTGGAGAACCTTGCCTCAGCCAAAGTACTGTCAAATATCTAGGGTTGTAATTGAGTCTTCAAAAAGTCACTTAATTATTGGGAACCAGCAGTTAGCGTAATGGCTATGTTGCTGGACTCCCATGTAGTCAACTGTGGTTCACGTCCCGGACCCGGTGGCTTAAAACTCACGCCGGGCGCGTGTGCGTGTGTGCCCAAGACCCTGAGAGGAGAATGGAGGAGAAGGGATTGCGGCGTGACCATCCCCCTGGGAGGTGATTTCTCGCCTTCTGTCTCTATGTCTCTGTCTGTCTGTCTGGCGAGCGCACGAGCCCTATAGCGAAAACCTCTCAAAAAAACACAAAAAAACAAAAATAAGAACAAAAAAAAAAACAGAAAAGAAAAAGTCACTTAATTATTCTATCAATCCAGCTCCTTCAGGGTGATGGGAAATATGGTAAGACCAGTGAATTCCATGAGCATGAGCCCACAGATGCACTTATTTGGCTATGGAGTATTTGTATATAGGAAGCAATGCTGTGTGGAATACCCTGATGATGAGTAAGGCATTCTGTAAGACCATGGATGGCAGTTTTGGCGAAAGCATTACTTGCAAAGAAGGAAAATCCATCTGTAGAGCAAGTATGTATTCTAGTAAGAACAAAACTATAGATGATGGAAGCCATCCAATGTAATTGACTTGTCACCAGGTAGCTGTCTGATCACTCTAAGGAATGGTGCCATTCTGGGGACTCAGTGTTATTCTCTGATGCTGGCAGATTGGGCACTCAGTGGTGGCTATACCACATTAACCTTGATGAATGGGATTTTATGTTGTGTAGCTCATGCCTAATCTCCGTCCCTGCCACCAGAGCCACCTTGTTCATGAACCCACTGTGTGACGACAGGAGTGGCTGAGGAAGGAGGATAACTGGTACTC
This sequence comes from Tupaia tana, assembly GCA_026018925.1. Taxonomy (NCBI): domain Eukaryota; kingdom Metazoa; phylum Chordata; class Mammalia; order Scandentia; family Tupaiidae; genus Tupaia; species Tupaia tana. The sequence continues at coordinate 79,163,647 of JAKSZU010000006.1, forward strand.
ACAGAATGGGTCATGCTGTGAGTATTAAAATTGGCCTCTGCTGAGGACACCTTTTGGTGAGCATTCACATGGGACACAAAATTGTCACATCTTTTGTCCACTCAGAGAGGTCCATCTACATACCTCTTCCCCTAATTTCTGCCACTAATTTTCCAACCACGTTCTTTAAATTCCTGACCAACTAGTTAATCCATTAGCCATAGCCAATAAGCCAATATATAAATGGCATATGTAGCCATTCCTCTCAAACAGGTGTATTGTTCAAAGTGTGGCCTGCTAGGAAGGTTTCTCTTTGCCACTCTCCTTCAGGGATTCCTCAGAAAGGGGTTGTTGTACTGCAGCTGTCCACTCTTGGGTGGCACCTGAATATCATTCAGAACCATCTGTGAACCAGGCCCGTCTTCCATTCCTCTGACAACTGCTCTTAGGGCACTCCTAATGAGGCTGTAGGTGCAGATTGGGAGAGAGAAGGCAGCACAGCAGAAGTAGGAACTATGGGCATTTGAGCCACTTCTTTGTATGACTTATCTTGTGCCTTCAGGATGTGCTCAGGTCCAGTCACAGATACACCACTTCCATCTGATGGAATTAAGTTATTGTGCATTCCCAACCTTATTGATTGGTGGGTCAGATAATAACCAGCACATGATAAGCAGGTTGGGTTGCTTGGTAACTTTGTGGCCCATGGTCAAATATTCAGTTTCTTCTAAGGCCCACTAATAGGCCAAGACGTGCCTCTCAAAAGATGAGTAGTTATTTGTGGATAATGGTAGGGCCTTGCTCCAAAATCTTAGAGACTTCTTCCATGATTAATCTGTCAGAGCCCAGTATAGGCTCCAAACAGCAGTCCTATCTGCCATTTACTGCTCATTTCATTGGATCTGCTGAATAATATGACTGAAGCATCCAGGATGCTTGCACAACAACCAGGACTTGTTTCAGAGCCTTCTCTTTTTCTGGGCCCCACTCAAAACTAGCACCTTTTAGGGTGACATGGTAAAGGAGTCACAGTAACACACACAGATGAGATACGTTACCTCGAAAAATCTAAATTGGCTCATTAGGTTTTGTGTCTCTTTCTTGGTTGTAGGAGGAGTCAGTTGCAATCACATATTATTCATCTTAAAAGGACTATTTGTGCATGCCTCACAACACTGGACCCCTAGAAAGCCTCTGAATTTTTGTCAGATTTATTTCCCACCCTCTAACACATACTTCTTTTTTCCATTAAGTCCAGAGCGGTTCCCACTTCTCCCTAAGTTCAATCAGCATAATCATCGATGCAATGGACCAGTATGATATCTTGTGGAAGGGAAAGGGAATCAAAATTCCTACAAACTAAATTATGACTTAAGTCTGTGAAGGTGATATACCCCTGAAGTAGGTCAGTGAAGGTGTATTGTTGGCTTTGCCAGCTCAAAGAAAACTGCTTCTGGTGGGCCTTCTGAACAGAACCAGAGAGAAAGGAGTATTCCTAATAAAGAGCCACATACCAGGTACCAGAAGATGTGTCAATTTGCTCAAGCAAGGAAACTACATCTGGCACAGCAGCTGCAATTAGAGCCACCACTTGGTTAAGCTTATGATAATCCACTGTCATTTTCTATGATCCATCTGTCTTCTGCACAGGCCAAAGTAGGAGAATTAAAAGCGAATGTGGCAAGAAACTCCACCCTTGCATTTTTCAGATTCTTCATGGTGGCACTAATTTGTGCAACACTTCCAGTATATTTTTGATTTACTCTTTTCCTTAGATAAAGGCAGGCCCGATAGCTTTCCCTTGGCTCTTGTTTTTATTTTTGTTTTTTAACCTTATTTCTGTCATTGCATAGGTAAGAGAGCTAATATTGGGATTCTTCCAGCTGCTAAGTAAACCTATTCCAGTTATGTATTCTGCACTCACAGAATGGACTCTGAGATCCTGTGGATCCACTGCAAGTCGAACCTGAGCCAAAACTCCATGAAACACCTGACTTCTGTAAACCCTCACTTTGACTGAAGGGTCACAGTGATGTTCTGGGTCTCTAAAAATCAGTTTGTACAAAGTCAGCTCTAGTAGTCCCTGAAGATTGTAATTATTTTCCTTTCCTCATTGCAGTTATCCAAGTAATAATCTGGTAAAGGAGAGCAGAAAGATTAACAGCTTGCTGGGGACCTTCCTCAAGGGGACCTGGTCTTCTCTGTATTCAAGGGGTTCTGGGTCTGCAAGCTGGTTCGTCATGAAATTGATTGAACGGTCATAATTTTCTATGTTTATGATTCAGGTTAGACTTTTTTTTAAATTTTTTTTTTTTTACTCAACCTGAAGTTGTCTGCTTATACAGACCAAGAAATCATTTAGTAGACTTTCAGTGTGTTCTACTTCTAGGAACATCATGATTAATTAGCCGACACCATAGATCTGTACAGGTCAGACTATATTCATTGTTGGTTTTCCTCTGCTGACCATCATAGTAATAGTAACTATGCCCACCCTGCCTTTGGTAGTCAAGTGCTGCCACTTAACCCCTGCCACCCTGGGAGCCTGTTATTTCCAGTACATTTAAGTTGTAAAATTGAGTGACTACCGTTTCCACTGTAAAGACTGTCATACAGAGAAGAGCAATCACTCTGGTGCTTCCTTCACAAACCTGTTACTCAGAGTATTGGTGAAAGTTATGTTTCCTGGATGCTCCTTATGTGGATAAGTAGATAGTATGTGCCAAATCTACTCCAGCATTCCAATATTCCTAAACTTTTGTATCCCTCTCTCTACAAGAAATCAAGGGACATAGGGTATCTCTAACTTACTCACAGTGGGCCATCTTTTGATCCATGTTCTAACTAAGCAAGCAAATTATTGGCAACTTTTAAACTCCTCAAGCTGCAACATTAAACATAGAACCTCTACTTACATCCTAGTCCATAAGGAGGAGAGTGCCTTGCTCAGGATGTTTCCAAACCTTGCCCTATGTGTTTGCTGTTTATTTGTATTCATGATTAAAAAAAAAAAATTTAGAGAGATTTTTTTCCTATAGAATGTGTGACTTTGCCAGAGAGAGAGAGAGAGAGAGAGAGAGAGAGAGAGAGAGAGAGAGAGAGAGAGAAAGTGAGAAATCACCCCCAGGGGGGATGGCCATGCCACAATCCCTTCTTTTATCAGGATTTTGGGCACTCATACACACGTGCCCCGTGAGTTTTAAGCCACTGGGTCCAGGATTTAAACCACGGTCAACTACATGGGAGTTCAGTAACGTAACCATTATGTCATCTTCTGGCGCCTATTTGTATTCTTTAAAATATTCTTTATAATATACTGGGAGATGTAAGTAAGTGTTTCCTTGAGTTCAGCAAGCCATTCTAGCAAATGTATTGGTACCAAGAAAAGAAGGGTGTCATAGGAACCCAGATTTACATGCAATGGGTCAGAAGCACTGTTAAAAGAACCTGGAACATCTGAAGTGTGTGTGAGGGGGAGTGTCTCTGGGACTGAGCTCTTAGCCTGAGAGAGCTGATGTTTCTCCACATAGTCTCAGAATAGAACTGAATTGTCAATTGGCAGCTCCCTGCTATGTCTGTTGCAAAATGACTTCTTTACTTGGTATGTAAGGAAAACCTGACACACACTTTTGGTTACAGAGATGGGAATTTTGAGTGAGATTATTGGAGAAATTTGAGTTAGTTTATTTCTATATACTTGGAGGATGACAGAAATCACACTTGCCCTGTTTTCACCAGGTGAGGACACAGTGAGATGTTGGAGGGTTGCAGCATGAAAGCCCTCACAAGAACTTGACCATACTGGCATCCTGATATTGGACTTTCAGCTCCCAGAACTGTGAAAAATGAATTTCCATAATTAATAAGCTACCCAGTTTATTGTGCTTTGTTATAGAAACTCAAGTTTACTAATATACTTAATAGGTGAAAGAATGAATCCATTAACTGAAAATAGGTCAGTCAGGAAAAAGTTAATATTGAGAGACAGAAACCATTCAGTTTAAGATAAGATACTTATTTGAGCTATAGTTTTGGATGTAAAAACAAGTTTTTATTGTATAAACCACACCTTTCCTTTTAAATAATGTAAGTCTAAGAAAGAAGTCAAATTTGTTTAGCTGCAATAGACATTTAAAACTCCTACATCTTAAAGTTTAATTCCCATCTATTGTAAAGTAGCTAATTTGATCTTAAGTAGGTGATAATAGGGATTGAACTCTTAAAATAGAGACTGATTATTATGTCATTACAATGTGACTTTAAAAAATAAACTCTTAGGGACTATAGAAATGGAGAAAGATATATTAGACAATTTTTTTTAGTTTATTTTTCAGATGGTGATGGTAGTGGTGACTGTGTGTGTGTGTGTGTGTGTGTGTGTGTGTAATCATTGTGACTTGGACACATGAAGAAAAACAAAACACTCATTATTATTAACTTTGGTAAATTGAGTAACTATATTTTGATTAGAAGAAAAAGAAGAAGAAGAAAAAAGAAGAATAAGAACCTTCTTTCTTTTTCCCTCTACTTGAAAATAACAGTTATAATAAGAATAATGAAAAAATAATTTTCTTCAAAGGAAAGCCATAGTAAATGAACCAGAGAAGACAACCAACTAGAAAACATGAAGGAATAAGTCTGGAAAATAAGGTGCTAAAATTTCTGGTTGACGTAGTGGTTAAGGTGGCCGGAGGCCAGATGACCAACTGCAGCATCTGAGTTCCGGAGCAGTGGCTTGAAAACCATGCTGAGCACATGTGTGAGTGTCCAAAATTTCAACAGGAGGGAGAATTATAAGAGAAAGAATTGCACCATATCCTGTGTGCGGGGTGATTTCTCACTCTCTATTTCTTTCTCTGTTTCTCTCAGGTGAGAGCACATGCCCTCTAGAAAATTTTTAAAAATTTGATCGCAACATTCTTGTGTTTTTTTTTGTTTGTTTATGACAGGTCATCCTGTGACTTGGTTCAATTGCTAGTGCATTCTAAAAAAAAATCTGTGTTTGCTGATTCACTAGAACGGACTAAATTGGAGTGGTGAAAAAAGTATTAGAGAATAGAATTCAATGTGCAATTGGTAGAACTAGAACCATAATTATCTAGATGAGGACCTTCAGTAAGGTCTCTATCAATTGACTCAAACCAAAAGATCTTATCTTGGGTTATAGTTTTAAATATTTGCTCTGCCTGTTTTGTTTTTCCTTCAAGGCTCTGGTTATACAAATATTACTCCTTCTTTGTTGATTTACAACTTTATTTTAAGAGATTTTTGTGGGAGGCTGCGCACCAGCAAGTCTGCCGAAGTCATTAGGTTCCGGTTTCTCAGAAAGCAAACAATTACACAATGTCAAAAGCCATGATTGGCTTCCATTCAAAACTTCACCTTCAAAACCTTGCTCTGATTGGCCACTAGAATCCCTCAGATTTGCATATCCGGCACCTCATGATTGGTCCAAAAGCAACCAATCATAACCCACCTTTTACAACCAATCATGGCCCACCAACATGTATATAACCATGATCCCTGGCCCACAATCGACAGACGACACGGAAGACCCTGAAGAGTTGTAACACCGCATCATCTCCAGATGACCCTGAAGAGTTGTGACACTGCGTCGTCTCCGTGCTGCTCACTATAAATGACCTGACCCTGAAGAGTTGTAGCACTGCGTCATCTCCCTGCTGTACCGTGCTGCCCACAATAAACGGACGACCCTGAAGACACTGTGTCGTCTCTGTGTTGTAACACTGCGTGCATCATCTCCACGCCGCTCGTCCCGTCTCTCACTCCTTCCTTCAGGAAACCTGTTTGACTGTCCCCTGGGTCGGGACAGATTTTTGCCCTAGGGCCCATGTGTTGAGGGGAAAGAGACAGAGACAATGAGAGGGAAAGTGAGAAACCATTTCCCAGAGGGGATGGCCATACCACTATCCTTTCTTCTCCATTCTCCTCCTGGGATCCCAGGGTACACAAGTGACCAGTTGACGTTCAATCCACCCCATGGTCAGCCATGGGGGAGTCCAGCGAAGTAACTGCTACCCCATCTGCTGGCCCCCTACGGTAGTGTAATATAGATTTGTTGAGCTTCATTTTGTTCACTTTTATGATATTGAGGGTTTTTAGAAGATTCTCTGCTTAATATTACAATTTCACCTTAAAATATTAGTATAGAAAAGTCCAGATATTTTGTCTTGTTTGTTTTGTATGGTGAGGCTGGGACTGTGAGTCCTCTGAATTTATGATTTTTTTAATATGATGTATTTCTTTCATTATTTTCCTTTCTCCTTTCACTATCCAAGGAGTGTTATTCCTATTTTTTTCTATTTTCTCCCATATAATGTATGCATTTTGAAAATTGTCCTTTTTACATTGAGCCTGTCCTATTCAAATTATTAAATTTCGAAATACGTTCCCCATAATCCATGCTCTGATCTGCCTGAACACTGTTTTATTATTTTTAGATTCAGGGTGGACTTAATCTTTCTGGCAATGGTTTTGATCACCTGTAGGGAATCACTTTCAGTGATTCCCTCCCACCTCTTTACTTCCATTCCTCTACTTTTGTTTTCCTCAAAATCTTGCAACATAGCAATAGGGCAGAGGATGGAGTGAGAGAAGAAGAGATATGCAAATACATAGTGATTTTTCCTTTTACTTACAGTTATTTTGATGTCTCCATATTACTATCTTCAAGTAATGCCAAAGACATAATCTTGTGTAATTTGTTTTTCTGTTCTACACCTGCAACTCTGAAAGTTTCTCTGAAAATAATATGTACATAGCTTTCATTTTTCTTTTATTAAAAGTGAAACATTGAGAGATTAAAAAAAAAAAAGTCACAGATTGCAATACGAGGGCAGTCCAGCAAGGACTGTAACTAAGATTTCCTGTGTCAGTTAAATGTGTATTGATTTGGGAAATATAGGAATACAATTGCCTTGTGAGAAAAAAATAATCATAGAACTCAAACTTGCCTTCTCCCACCTAGTCTTATTTTGAAATATTGTGGGCCTTTGGCCAGAACCCAGAATATGAGATGAACATTTAGAGGTTATCTATTTTAAATTGCTGCTTCTTAGAAGGCAACCTAGTTCTTTGGGATTTATTTAGGTTATCTTTCCTTATCTAACTCTATTCAGAGTTGAAAGTATTACAGTGAGATTTAACTATTCTGACTTTGTGAGCTTGTTCTGACTTTCCTTTGGTCTGAGCACATCTCTGTAATACCCTCCATGTGTAAGCCTTATATCTGAAAGCACTTCTACATCTATTATCTCATCTTTACAACAATCTTCTGTGCTGCATAGGAAGTTATATTATCTCCATTTTACAGCTGGAAAATAAGGACACTCAAAGAGGTTAAGTGGTCTGTTCAATGTCACCTAATTATTGAGCAGCCACGGGACTAAGATAGGTGTAACCCAAGATCTTTCTTACTACATCACACTGCTTATCTTTACATATCCACACTGCAATTAATTTAGTATTCCTTCAAGAAGTAATATAAAATATTTTATCAAATATTTGATTTATGACTATTTATTTTTTAAGTTGATATCATAATTGTTTGATGGCCGCATGTTCCTTTTCATAAAACTAAGCATTTCATTTTTCTTTAACACCATTTATTCAATATATATATCCCAAGTTTCTAATGCACACTAAACATTCTTCTAGGCAGTGTTTTCATGATGATGATAAAAATTAATTCACTTTTTAAAGAAAATTAGAGAAAATATTATGTAAAAATTTCAAATTTAGAATATATAATTTGGAGCTGCCAATTGGAGCTGCTGTATTGTATTTTCATTTATACTAATATGGAATTACATGAAAATTGAGAAGTCCAAATTATCATTCCTGCAAATATCAAATATTACATTCTATTATCATAATGCTGTAGGTATACAAATTAATATGATAACAATAGAATTAAATAAAATAAATGATGCTTTATCTATCATCACAGAAATAAAACATACACATAAGTGAAATTTCCAGACTACTGAATATTAATTTTTCAGCTACCAAGTATAACAAGTTAAACCAAAAAATTTCTAAAACATAATATACAATTTTATTTTTTTCTGATTATCAAAATAAATTTGTGTTTCTTTTCTAAAAATAAATTTGTCAAATTATATGTGCATTTGCCACAAAGAGACAGATAGAGCAAAAGAGACAGAAAGCTAGAAAACACTGGCCCCATGGGGTATTGTCACGCCCCAATCCCTTCTCCTTCATTTCTCTTTCCCTTTGGGATACTATGCAAGCATGTACAAGAGCACACTGTGAGTTTTCAAGTCTTTAGGACCAGGACCTGGACCATACAGTCGGCCATGTGGGATACAGCTGCCTTGACCTACAAACTATAGGCTGGTCCAAATTTAAGTGTTTTTTATGGCTCCAACTTACCTTCATTATTAGGTTTCAATATACTTGTATTGTGTAACCCTAAACCACTTGGTTCTCTTAGCTTTTCTTTTCTTTTTTTTTTAATGCCTCATTTTGTTAGCTTCTAAAAATACTTTGCTGACCTGTTTTTGTAAAAAAAAGTATTTGCTAATACTATAATTTATTGTAGAAAGAAATAATTTTTAAAGTAAATGTGTCAGCAGCTTTAAAGTCAGCTTACAGTCGATGGAAACAAAGTTAAATAATAAAAGAACTAAACATAAATGCATATAAATTTACAATATTGCTAATAAATATAAATGCATGTTAGAACAATAAAATTACAGTTTTCTTCCATCAAATTTTTTTATATTAATGCTCGTATTTTTTAAGTATGAAAAACATGGCTATTATTTTATAGTGTTGTAATTTATCAATATGTAGCAATAGATATAAAATGATACATAACTGATCTAGCAATTATACTCATAAACTTATATTTAAAATTTCAGATTATTTCAGAAATATGTAAGTAGATATATATAAATACATATTATATTGCATATTATTTCATTGTGTTCTGCCTGTGCGATAGAGAAAAATGTGTTCATGTATTTATAAGGAAGAGGAATGATTAATTCTGAAGTGAAAACATCAGTTTTAAGTGTTTTATTTTTAATGAAACATTTATGTATTTATGAATACATAGGAATTAGCCTGGAATGATGAACATCAAATTATCAATACTATTTATCTAGAAAATATGATGAGAATATGGATGATTTTCTTTATTTTTTTACCTATAGTGTTTTTTTTAAGAAAAAATACAAATTAATTTTATAAAAGTAATCATCCTAATGGTGTATAGAGTAAGGAGTTTAGTGATCAAGCAGAAGTAAGAAACTATTCTGTGCCAATAACATTAGTGATAGCTTTCACTCCACTTAAGAATTTTGAAATTTTGTCATCATTATATTGATTAGGGATAACTGTCTGCCAGGCATCATCAAATATATCATTTTGTTTAAGTTTTAGAATGGTATTATTTCCTTATTTTTATGAATATAAAAACTGAGACTGAAAGTAACTTACCTAAAGTATGATTTCTAATGAGTAGCAGATCTGGGATTTAAAATCAGTTTGGCCTGACTTGGAACTCAATCTTCTTTCCACTCTCCTGTATTGTCATATGCTTCTGCTCAGAAGACTTGTTGTTTAGTTTTGATTTTTTGGAATGTATTCTAGACATGTGATATTACTGCTCATATATTGTGATAGTAAGGTAGACTGCTATCCATATTGTACCACCATGATTTGAACCCTAGTCTACCATCAAAGAGATGCATCATCTTGTTTCATTTTGCTGTGTCTTTGTTTTCTGATCTGTGCAATGGGGATAGGCATGATACTTATCACATGGTCTGTTGTGAAGATAAGGCTATTGGGAAATGATGCATAAAAAAATCATATAATAGGGGCCAGCAGGTGGTGGGTAGTTAAGATGCCAGACTCCCACATGACCAACTGCAGTGCAAGTCCTAGACCTGGTGGCTTTCTTTCTTACTTTCTCTCTCTCTCTCATAGGCACACGTGCCCTGTAACAAATTAAAATAATAATAATAATTAATAAAAATTTTAAAAGCACATAATATAGTACCTGCTAACTATCATTTTTATAATTAATATTGTATTCAGTAATAAATATGATTTCCTACCTGAGAAACAGCTATTTGAGCCACAAATTATAGCTTAATTGAATTTGTTATATTATACCTGAAGTGAATATAGTCTCAAAATTAGACATTTTGCTTTCTTGTCAGTGATAGCAGTAGATTTAATATATTACTTAGAAGAATGCTAATACATACAGAGTTTAAACCAAAACTGCAAGGATAACTTCTTTATGATTATAAGAATGTCCTTTCTTACTTTGAAAGGAATGAAAATTCAATGTTATTAGTACAGGGCAATATATGGCAACTTCATATATATTACTTCTTACACAATTTATTGCATTACTTAGCCCTAATTTAAGTTGCATGTTAAATATATCTTATTGCATGGCTATCATGCAAGCTCTAATTTAAGTTCTATGTTGGTTAAAGAATATATAAGTAATTTGATCTCACAAAAGAGCTACAGAAACAGTTTCAAAAAAAAAAAAAAAAAAGAGAGAACCTAATTGGAAAATAGTCAGTATTATAAAACAGGTACAAGCAATCTAAAAATTTAGAGGAAGTAGACAGTAGAGCTAATGGAAGTATCAGGAAATATCAACTACTGATAGGATATAAACTGGGTCTTGAGGAATGGACAAAATTTAGAAAAGCAGAAAATGAGGGCATATGGGAGTGTGGGGATATGTGGGCATTTGTGTGTACCAGACCGTCCAGCCAAAGAGGGGGGTTCACACAAGGAAAAACACAGATGTGGGCAAGTACGAGGCATGGACTTCAAATTGAAAGGGGTTCTGTAACTTTTGCACACAAATATTGTAAAAAATGCAAAGGCTGTGGAAGAAAGCTAGGCAGGCTCAAGGAATGATGACGTTCATATCCTGGAGAACCTGAGGACCATGCCGAGAGGTTAAGAGTTTTATGGATTTCAACATTTTGATGATCAGACCAGAGCTGTGTTTTAGGAAAGCTAGACCAATAGTACCAAGATCAGTGGGTTATTAGGGAAGGATCCAGAGTTAGAAAAATGAAGTAGGAAAGTTTTAAAAGGGTGCTTGTTTAAAACTACCTGTGCCTTTACAGGATCCCTAGAGCTGAGTATGTAAAACTTCAGCATAAAAACAAGAATGTGGCTTGGTACTATGAAAGTGTTATTATATTGCCTGATTTGAAAGTACTTTATATAGAAATGATATAAATTAGTAAAGAGATAAGAAAATTAAACACCACCATCTACTGTTCACCTTCTTTCAAATATAGGATGTCTTCACTATTTGAGTTTTTGTATTGAAATTCTTATAGTTATGGAAGTTAAATACTAAAGAAAAAGAATGTTTAACCTAAAAAATTTTTCACAAACTTCTTAAAGTTGATATGTACATAGCAATACAGGAAACAATCAACGGAGTGAAAAGACAACCTATAAAACAGGAAATTATATTGGCAATCACATAACTGAAAAAGGGTTAACATATGAATAATATAAGGCTTTCAAAACTCAATAGTAAGGAATCAAACAACCCAATTTCTTTCTTGTTTAAATGGCAGGGCTGGCCCCATTGTACAGGGGTACATATGGAGACCACATGACCACTGGAAACTTAAAAAACATGCTGGGTGCATGTACATTTATGCCCCAAATCTTTTTAAGCCACCAGGTCCGGGACTCCATGGGAGTCCAGCGACATAGCCATTACACTAACTGCTGGTCCCACCCCACATCTTTATAAGGCAAAGAAATAGAAAAAATCATTTCAGCCTGACTATGTATCTTGGGGTGGAGGCTAGGAGTGGTGCTTTCTTGCTCTCTCTGGTAAGTGCATGTGTCCTCTTCAATAACAAACGAATGAAAAGAAACTTAGAAATGACCTAAGTATATGCTTTTCAAAAGAAGACATTCAAATTACCAACAGGTAGAAAATAAAATATTCAACATAATTTATTATCAGGGTAGTGAAAATTAAAACCATGATGAGGCCTGGTGGTTTGGGGAACTGGATCTTATGTGTCTCTCTGCCTGGTTTGAGTCCTAGACTCAATAGCTTTGAGGGACATGTGAGTGGATGTGCGTGTATGCTTCAAAACCCAGAAGGATGGAGAAAAGGAGAAGAGATTGCAGCATGGCCATGCTCTTTGGTATAGTGCTTTCCATATCTCCCTCTTGGATTTTCTCTATCTGGCAAGTGCATGAGCCCTCTGGCAAAAATTAAAACAAAACTAAACAAAACACACAGCGAGATCTCACACCTTTTAGAACACTATTATCAAAAAGAAGATTATAAATGTCGGTGAGTGTGTGAGGTCTATGCTGTTATGGGAATGTAAATCATTACAGCCATTGTAACAAAGAGTATGGAGGTTCTTCAAAAATTTGAAAATTGATCTATCATATGATTAGGCAATCCCATTTCTGTGGATATGTCCAAGGGTTAGGAAATCAGTATGTCAAAAAGTTGTTTGCACTTCTGTGTTTATTGCAACATTAGTCACCAGCAGCCAAGATACAGGATAATCTGTATCTATCAACAGATAAGTGGATAACACATAATGAAGTAATCGAGTCTTAAAAAAGAGAGAAACCCTGTAATTTGTGACAAAATGGATGAATCTTGATATTGATGGGACCATTCACAGACTTTGGAAACACAGAAGGAGAATAACAGGAAGATATAAACAATTTAATTCATACTTAATTTAAGGTATCTGGAAGCACATACAAATGGAGAGGATCCATAGATATTTTATAAGACTGAAAGTCAAACAGGAATCTAGGGTAGATAGTTCACTCCGGGAGATGATGATTCTGTATTTGAAAAACACATGTGCACATAAACACACACATTAAAAAAAGAAAAACAAAACTCACAGAGCCATTAAAACAAGACTAGAATCCTGGGATAAATTAAGAGGACAAGGAGACTGACAAGAACATTTTAGCGTTGAAAATGAAAAACAAGACAAAACAAAAAACCTAGGGCAGAGTGATATCATAGAAATCAAGAGAAATAATTTTTTAATAATTATTTTATTTAACTTTATTTGTTTATTTATTTTAATTTGAGTAGAGAGTGACAGAGTGAGAGAGACAGAGAGAGAGGAAAAGTAAGAAAGCAAGCCACCAGGTCCGGGACTCAGACCACTGTCGGCCATATGAGAGTTAACCACTATGTCATCTGCCAGCCCCAAGAAAGAAGATTTTAAGAAAGAATGAGTCAAATGCTATCAGGCTATAAGTTTGAAATGAGCAGGAAATCAGTGATCCTGGAGAAAAGCGTTTCCTAGACCTATAAATTGATGGTTAAATAAAAGCCCAATAGCACTTATAACACTTTTTTTCAGAAAAGAAAATCCCATTTTTAGCCACCATACAACCATACCGTAATAAAGTTAGAGAAATTTTTACTAGCATGCACATATTGACTGTGTAGAACAACTCTCAGGCTGAGGCAGTTCAGGAAATTTGCCTGTGACAAGTGGCAGATAGAGAACTTGAACTTGTGTCCATGATTCATAAGGGAATCTCAATAATACACTGATTCTGTGAGCTGTAAAAGGAAGGCAAATTGCCACACATAGCAATAGATGAACAGGGAATGGAGCGAGACAGAGGAACGCAGGCAGGCAGGAAGTGTTATGCAAAAACCTGTGATGAATATATACATATGTATATGTATATATAATATATACATTGCACAGAGGATCTTAAACTGAAAGAGAAAAAGGTTTATAGTTGGTACCTTATGGAGAACAGGTCAGGATTCCATAGTGGTCAGTCTTAGAGAAAGGGTCTAGATATAAGATGAATGATGAACCTTTGATAAATTTTGGTTTATTTAGGGTCTATGATTTCAGGTGACTCAAGGAAGGAAATGAAAAATTTTTCAATTGGGACTTCAGAATTCCACATCAAGATCATCTTGAATACTTTGTTCTTTTTAAAAACATAAATTACTGGGCTGCAACTCAGACTGATTCTAAATATATGGTGATTGATGTCTGCTTACTTGACAGTTACTTATACTCTATTTGAATACACTTTGGTAAAGAAGCAGTGAGTTCAAGGGAGAATGAGAAAATATGAATGCATTCTACATGTTCTAGAAATTATATGCATTAAAAATAAATTTTAGCATTTCTCTAATAGCTACAGTTATCACGATTATATGTGTTTATAAATGTAAATTCTTTCAAGTCTGTGCTATATTTATTCTTTTATAATAATTTCTCTAAATCTGAAAGTGATAAAAATTTTCCAGTTTTTTCCTGAAACTAGCTGTAAACTTCTTCCTACTGTACATATGTCCAAAGAAGTTCAAAAGTTGACTGTAATAAACTTGTAGCCTGCAAAGTTTAGCAAGCTGTCATTCACTGGCAAAGGTTAGGAAAGATAAATAAATGTGAGATAAATATGTGTATGTGTTTGTGTGTGTGTGTGTGTGTGTGGAGATAGAGAGAGTAATTTAGCAACAGAAAAATTTAGGAACTTTAAGAATATTAAATTGGCACATTGGGGACACAACAATTTGCAATTTTGAAGACATATAGGAGAGTCCCACATTTGTGCTCTGAGGTCTCCCTGTACATGCTGAGCACACACACACACACGCACAAACACACACACATGCCCACACACACGCACACACACACATGCACACACACACACACACACACACGCCCTGGCTTGCTGAGACTGGGTATGGATCATGATATGAAAACTGTTGTCCTCTCTCTTCCTCTATTTTTTCAGAAGAAATAAATAAACCTAAAATTATTAAATGATTTATTTGACTGTGTGAATGCTCTCTTGTCTATTAATAATCAGAATACAGAGTTAATACATCAAAATGACATATTAATAGTCCAAAAATTGTGAAAAGGCATGTATGAAGCAAACTAAGGATGCTTAAAAATGCCTATATTTCTGGCTTTATTTTTTTAATAAAATATTATTTGTAAGCTACTTATAATGAAAAAAGTGTTTTTGCAATATTGGAAGTATATTCATTCTATAATTAACACGTTATCTTAATGCTTACTTCTGACGCTATTTAATTTTTAAGTGTCAATGCTTATGTTTTTCTATCAACGAGGATTTCAGGGAAAAGCAGCAACACCACCACTCACTCCACCCTCCAATGTATACCTCTTAATAATAATCTCTGTTTTTATTTTCTTCTGTGCTTGTAAGTAGAAACACTTTTCTTTTCTTTTTTAGGTTTTTGCCATAGGGCAGTGTGATCAACAGAGAAAGACAGAGAAAGGGAAAGTGAGAAATCACTCCCTTTATGCTAATTGCCTAAAAGTAGAATGAAAGGGGAATGGCCATGCCACTGTCCCCTCTTCTTCATTCTCCTCTTGATATTTTGGTCACACACACATGCACTTGGAGTGATTTTCAAGCCTCCAGGTCAGGGACTCCAACCATGGTCTGCCAGGTGGGAGTCCAATGCCTTAACCACTATACCACGTGCTGGCCCCCACATTTCGATTTTCAAATGAGTTATTTACTCTTTACTGACTGGTAAAATCGATTGTCTCCTTCGGATAGAATAAATGATTTAAGTAGTTGCACCTCAGGAGATTTTCATTGTTTAATTGTAAAACTGATTTTTGAAAACTATAGACCCTCTTGATGGAAATATTTTACTCATACCTTTAAAAGAAATCTGAAGTGCATGAAAACTATTGAGTGAGAATTAAGTAAAAAGATTCCCCGCTGTATTTTCTCACTCCCGTGTCTGTGCCATACAGCCTCCCAATTGCTTCCATGAAACAACGGACAGGTGCCTGTTCCCCACATCACTCTTCATTTTGTCCACCCAGTCACCTAGTGGTTATGTGCACGTTTTCATTCTACTTTTAGGCAATTAGCATAAATTCTCCAATTTAAGAAAATGTGATTCACCTATATCCAAGGAATTAACCTACTTATTATGTAAATATACTCGAATGAATCTGCAAACCCTCTTTTTCTGCTCAGGCTATTTTTAATTTTATTATTTTATTTCATAACAAATAATATATTGGGTAGTCAGAAAAGTCATGACATGCTTTTCTATGCAAAAATGTCATAACTTTTCTGAAAACCCTATAAATAAACTAAATAAGTAAATTGTAGTTATTCTTAGGCCCAGATTCAAATAATCATTCTACGTTTATATCTATTCCAGCATTAATAGAACTTCCCATACTAGTTGAATAATAAGTTAAGGCAATCCAGAAAGGGAAGAAAAACATGAATGCATGAACTTTAATTAAACTTTAACATTTAAAAATTTTATTTCTAATGGGGTCAGCAGGTGGCATGGTAGTTAATGGTGCTGGACTCCCACGTGATTGACTATGGTTCGAGTCTTGGACCTGGCAGCTTACTTTCTCACTTTCCCTTTCTTGTTCTCTCTCTGGTCAAATTAAAAAATAAAAATAACAAAGTTAAATAAATAAATTATTCCTTAAAAATTTCTTTTTAAGACAATTTATCCTTCCTCCTGTGGAAAGATCATGTGAGCATGCGTGTGTGTGTGTGTGTGTGTGTGTGTGAGAGAGAGAGAGAGAGAGAGAGAGAAGGAGAGAGAGACCCTTGATGGGTCTCATCATACCATAATTCCCTTCCCCTAGCCCTTCACCTAACGAGGATCTTAGATGCGCTTGGTGTGTTTCATTGACTGGGAGGTGGAGCTTGCAGTCGGCCATGTGGCTTTCGGCACTGCAGAGTAGCAAGCTCCTGCCTGTGCCTCCAGGTTGGTCCAAATTAAACATTGTAACTAAATATTTTGTATTGAATGTTTTCCTATAAAGTTAAATATTTAAGTCAAAATTAAAATGATTTCTTCAAGTCTGTTTTTCCCAATTTCTCTTAAAATTAATTCAGTAATTTACTACT
Source organism: Tupaia tana (assembly GCA_026018925.1). Taxonomy (NCBI): domain Eukaryota; kingdom Metazoa; phylum Chordata; class Mammalia; order Scandentia; family Tupaiidae; genus Tupaia; species Tupaia tana. The sequence goes on from JAKSZU010000006.1 coordinate 79,180,579, forward strand.
TTGGGAAAAAAAAAAAAACAAGTTACTTATTTCCTTTTTGGAAAATTGTTTATATTAAGTGTGTGTGTGTGTGAGGGAGAGAGATTAAGTTATAAATTATATAGATTATTGGACCTCTATATAAATAATATTATGCAAATGTAGATAAGCTTTTCTCAATGTATATACTTGCATTTAGAACAAATTGCTTAAATTTGACAAAATTTGATTTTGAATAATTGTTTTTCTAATCCATTGTGTAGAACATCTATGTACAACACTAATAGATGTGAAAACAGTAATTATGAGCTTTGGGTCAGCAGGTGGTGTGGTGGTTAAGGTTCTGATTACCATGTGGGCCAGGAATGGTTTGAGTCCTGGACCTGGCAAGTTTAAAAAAAAAAAAAAAAAAAAAAAAAAAAACTAAAAAGAGAAAAAAAAAACTTCTTAGTTATGGGATTACATCACTGATTACAAACAAGATGGAAAAATGAATGGAAGAAATTTATTTTACAGATAATTGTGAAGTAATTTATTTCAGCAAACACTTTTCTTTGAAATTGCTGTATAATATAGAATTCTTGTAATTTATTATTTTGTATCGCTAATAAGCAACATTTCAATACAGAAATTTCAGAAAATTACCCTTTCTAGACAAACATTGCATTTTATTTCCAAATAGCTTTCTAGGTGCTGATTGGAAAGAAAGACTTTGTACACACCTATTTCCTAATACTAAAACTTATAAAGTAAAATTTGATTTCTAGCAAAATTTCTTATTTTAGAAGAAAAATTTCACATTTTCTTTATAAGCCTCTATGGAATTTTTTTTCTTCTTTTTTTAAAGAGATTTTTGCTATAGGGCATACGCACTCAAAGGAGAAACAGATAGAAAGAGAAATCACCCTCCCCCCGGGGGGGGGGGGGATGTCCATGCTGCAATCCCTTCTCCTCCCTTCTCCTCCTGGGATCTTGGCACGAATGCACAAGCACTGGGTGTGAATTTGAAGCCACAGGGATCAGAACTTAAACCACGGTTGGCCATGTGGCAGTCCAGAGACATAACCACTATGCCATCTGCTGGTGTCTGGAATTTTTTCTTTCAAAATAATAATCTTATGACCAGATTATGAATCCTCAAGTAATCAAATGTTTTATGGTAAAGCTCTTCGAATGGTCTGAATTTTTAAATTTCTTTTGATATTTTCTTAGTATCTAAAGTTTATGTACCTAGATTTATTATTTCCAGCAGATATCTCAAATACTTGGATTTCTCTTCTCTTTGAATATGTTTTATAACCATTGTTATAAGTCCAAATTTATTTGTTTAATCTATTTGTCAATCCATTGAATTCACCCAAGTATTCAGTTCTAAAAGCAGTCTTTTTTTTTCTTCTTTACTGTCTCATATTTTAAGCTAATTGTCTATTACTCATGCCATGAAGGGACTGCTTCTCTTAGTTACTTTGCTTTTTACTTAGGGAGAAAGAAATATTTCTTTTTCTCAACTCTTGTTTTAAATTAAGATTTTTGGGGGAGGAGGGTGGAGTGATAGATGACAGATCCTCTTATTCTTCAGGGTTTCATGGAAAAGCCGACTAACTGGGGACTCCAATGTACTTTTTTACAAGACTAATTATAGAGAAAATATTAGCCTTTTATGCTTTATTAAAACCTTTAAACACAATGTGATGTTTCTAAATGAAATTTGAAATTGACATAACTTGTACAAAATGTTAGTTATTCTCTGTGGATTTTCAAAAACTTGTGCTTGTAAATTAAGGGAAATTAAACTTAATAAAGCCACACCAGCAGGAGCAAACGGAATGCTGTTATTATGCCTCTAGAGGGCAGTATTCAATTATGTGAGGTGATGACTAGACTGTTCTCAAGCCAGTCACTCAATATCTGAATAGATGACTGGGCAAATGGAAGAGGGTGGTGTTCTTTTTGTAATCTTATTCATGGATGCAAATGGCTGTGAAATCCACGTCCTCACACTTGAATCAACAAGTGTTGTGTGGAGAGGATTTTTAAATTGAGCTTCTTATCTGCTCTCTAGAGACAGAGCTTCCTTTCTCCTGGTAAGGCCTAAGGATTGTTACAGGCACACGTAAAATATGTGAAGCTTAGAGCTTAAAAATAAGGGCAATTGTTTGTCAATAAGCATTCTTCCCACATAGACCACAATAAGAACAGCAGTTTTGACCAGATACCTTTTCACATGTGTGATTTGGATTATGAATCTAATGAATATGTGAATAAATTAATAAGTATTTTAATGATCTTTCAAAATTTGACCAGCCACAAGTATAATTTTTATTCTATGAGAACACTCTTTCTTGGTATTATATATGTGTATAATTGTTCAAATAGTTTCTTAGCTCTCCAACAAAATGAAAAAAAAAAAAAAGAAAAGATAGATATAAGAGATAATGAAACCCTTCCCAATGGTGTCACTTAACTTCAGCCCTTTTCTCAAAAACTCATGCTTCATCTCTGAAGCAACGAAGAAATCCCTGAGACCAGGGCAAATTATTTGGCCTGCTCAGGTAAAAAAACTATAATTTAGGGTTTTTCCTTTCAGTCCTTTATAGATGTATCTTTCCAAAGTTAAAAAGTCGATTTGACTTTTTCTGAATAATCAAGTCGTACCCTGAGGTGATGAAAGAAAATTCAAGGCCCTGGTTGCTTTCCTGTGTTCAAACCTGGTTTGAAAGCAGGAAGGTGTATTCCTCTTGTTGTTACTATAAAAGGCAGGAGCAGCATGACTGCTTTACTCATTCTTCTGGCATTCTCTTTGGGAGTACAGAATATATTTCTTTTATAGAATATGCTTACAAACTGAATACAGAATCTGAAGGCTAGTTTTGTATTTTTAAAATGTATTTTGCGAAAGAAACTATTAAACATGCCTTGTAAATTTGTTAAAGTCATGCCTAATTTGAAATGAAGTGTATTAGGTAAGGCTGATTTAGTAAAAACATGTTTTTAAGATAGTTTGTATGCGTTAGATTTCTTAGCTATCTGGATTTGTACAGTATTACTGAAAATTTACACTATGTGAAAGACACAAAGCATCATTCTTCCCTTAAAACTGGAATCATTGAATCAAAAGTGACTTCTGTAAGGGTATGCTTAGATCAAGATTGGCATAAGTAAGAAAAAAAAGTTTTCTGATTCACGTCTCAAATTTCTTATTATAAAGAAATTCTTTCAATATCAGAAAACAGACATCTTTTGGAAATAAAGAGTAAATGAAATTCTTTGCTTCTAACTTTCTTTTAAAACCAAGATCCTCCTACCAAGACAGAGCTCTTGTCTCCTCTGGAACACTCACTACACTCATTCTCTGGCCCTCTTGTTGGCCAGAAATGAATAGTTTTGCCTCAGAATAATCTACACAGCCATTATAGACATATGAAGATATTCAATCAATAATCTTTCAGGTTTTCTGGTATGTCTAATACTCTTGAATGTGAATGGAATAAGCACACCAGGGAAGTTTTTGGAACATACAATTAAAATCAACTGGACCATCAGATAGCGTAGCAGTTACATTATTGGACTCCCACACGGCCTGCTGTGGTTCAAGTTCCAGATCCGGTGGCTTGAACATCATGCTGGGCGTGTGTGTGTGTGTGTGTGTGTGTGTGTGCATGATTAAAGATCCTGGGAAGAAAATGGAGGAGAAGGGATTGTGGTGTGGGTGCTTTCTCACTTTCCCTCTCTGTCTGTCTGCCTGTCTCTCTTCCCAGTGAGTGCATGTGCCCTAAAGCAAAAACCTCCTATAAAGACAAAAATCACCTATCAGCTATAGTCCAATGGCTCAAACAGGTGCTGTTCCGGGTAATCCTGAGGGGGTTACCCTGGCTTTGTTGCGTGCCCTGGTTTGTGAAACTCTTAAGCAGTGACATGGCGCATGGTGTGTGCTGAGGTCCAGCCATAACCCCACTCTTTGAGTGGGGGGGCCACCATCTCTGTATCCATTCACTGGCCAATCAACAAACCTGCTTTCCAACTTCCAGGTAACCCCTTTTTTTCTTTAATACATCATACATCCTATATTCTGCCACTGGTATTCATCAGATCGTGTTCAAACTTGACATGCCGAACAACTTGTTAGCTTGATTCAGTTTACTCACCTTTTGAAGTAAATGTCCTTCTCCTATGAAATACTGGGTCATCAGAAAAGTCATGGCAGATTTTTTTGCGTTTTCCGATGCGAAACTGCGCCATGACTTTTCTGACAACCCAATATTTACAGTTATTACAAGTTAAGTATATGCCAAACACTTTCAACACTCTTTACTCATCTAACTCAATCTACGGAGTTCTAGACCTCTATGTATCCAATGACTTCTGGTGTATCAGCAACTCAGTGCCCTATAGACAAGAAAATTCATTCACAGTATATTTCATCATCTCTACACTCGAACCTGATTTTCTTCCTGTGCTTCCAATCATTGTGAAGACCATCACAATACACAAGGTTGTTAAAATCTGAATATTCCACTGCCTTTATCCATAGCTACTGATTACTTCTGAAGTCCTAAATACTTCTTGAATTCATCCCCACTTCTACGTATGAGTCTATCCTACTATTACTTCTTGTTTAAATTACTCCCATATTTCTTAGGTTGGAATCGAAATAATAATTTCTTCATTTAAAATTCTTAAGTGGTTCTTTTTAGCTTTCAGGATCAAGTCCCTAGGTTAAAGCATAACTGTACAAATATTTATTATCTGGGCATTGTTTATTAAGCCAAATGCAGTCCTGTCCCTTAGCAAGTCTGAAACTTATAATACAAAAATGTATTATATGCTAGGTATCATTTTACAGGAAGATAATTTCCATCACAATTCTTTCTGACTGAATGTGATTTTAATCACTGGTTCTAATAACATCAATTTTGTCGTTGTCATTTATTTGCCATAACTTCCTTTTTTTCCACCACAATTTTTAAACGTGAAATAAGTCAGTGGCTCTAAATGATGGTAATGAAGTATTCTCAGTTTGTCAAACACGGTTGCCTTATCTTGTATTTCCACACTTTCACCCCCTTATCTTCGTGTAGATAGATCACTTTCTTGAGCACAGCTTGTCCCCAAACAGCCACCTGCTGGGTAACTCTTCCTTGCCTAGGAAGCGTTAACCCAGATACTAGCTGTTATAGGATGCCTACCTGATACGAGAGACGTGGGGTTCTCTCTACCTGTACCTTCTCATAACCTCCTGCATTGCCTGCATCCTGTAATTATCATGTCCTGATTTCCGATTTGTTCAACTCTGTTGTCTTCTAAACTCTCAACTCCACAGGGTAGGGGCTCAGTTTCTCCTGTTCACACTGGTGTCCCTATCACTTGGCAGTGTTTAAAACCATTAGGTGCTTGGGGGCCTTCAGGTGGTGTAGGGTTAAGGTGTTGGAGTCCGAGAACTGCAGTTCAAGTCCCAGACCCAGTTTCTTGAAACACATGCTGGGCACGTGTGTGTGCATGCCTAAAATCCCAAGAGGAGAATAGAGAAGAAGGGACTTTGGCATGGCCATTCCCTCTGGGGATTGATTTCTCACTTTTTATTTATCTCTGTCTCTGTGGCAAGTGCACTCGCCTATAGCAAAAATCAAACATTAGGTGCTCAATTAACAATAATTTATTACATGAATATGACATATATATCTTAAAGTTCTAGGCTTAATGTCATATTGTTACTTTTTTGAGGAAGTCCCACTTCTATTTATATCTTTGTACTAAATATTATCTATTTTAGAATAATATCAAATGTATAGAAAAATAGCAAAAACAGTACAAAGAACACTTTTGTCCTGAAACTATTTGAAACTAAGTAGCTCAGCCAATGTTTTATGACCTTATTGTAGTCTTTTGGGCTGTTATAACAAGCACATTAGATTGAATACTTTATAAACAATAGAATTTATTTCTTGCAGTTCTAGAGTATGAGAAATGCAAGGTCACTATGCCATTAGATTCTGTGTCTGGCGAGGGCCAGACACAGACATGATTTCTCGGTTTCCTCACGTGGCAGAATGGCAAGAGGGTTCCCTCAAACTACTTTTATAAGGGCACTAATCGCATTTGTGAGGGCTTCAACCTCATGACTTAATCACCTCCTAAAGGTCCCACCTGCTAATGCCATTATTGTAGGGGTTAGCTACTAGCATAAGAATTCTTCAGGGACACAAGCACTCCCACCATTACTACCTAGAAACCCTAATACTTAACATGTATTTTTCTAAAAATGTGGATAATCTCTTACACAATTACAATGCAACCCTCAAAATCAGGAAATAGGCATCAATACCATACTACTATCAGACCACAGCATTTTTTTAAAAAAGTGCCCCTATGTCCTGACCTATATATAGAAATGGAAGATCTGATAGACTTAGGTCTTTATCCACATCATTATTGATGAATTAACCCGCCCTAGAGCTGCCTTAAGTCATGACTTCTCTTAATGTACATAATATTTCCACAGTGTGTGAGCTACTTTGAATACTTTAAAATAAAGACACTCTACTGCTAAATAATATTTAAACAGTTGTTTGCTACTATTTTATGAATGTTAGTCATTTCTCTATTCAAAATTTAAAACTATAAAAACACATGGACCAAAATTTAGAATAATTTTATGTATTTCCCAACATCAGACATATTATTTGGTAAATATTTGTCCAATAATTATGCTCTTGAAAACTGATTGGAGTCATCCATTCTTGCCCTTAAATTTAAAGGACAAATATTTTACATGCTTCCATTATCATTAAAAAATCACTTTGAAATAAGACTGTCATGGGCCGACCCCATAGCAGAGTGGTTACATGTTATGCATAGGGAGCTGGATCCCACATGGTTGACCATGGTTTGAATCCCAGTTCCTACAGCTTGAAAAACATGCCACACATGTTTTCATGTGTATCTCAAATTCTGACAAGATGGAGAAATAGCAGAAAAAAAGATTACTGTTTGAGGAGCGCTTTCTCTATGTCTCTCTGACAAGTGCATGCATCTTCTGGCAATTAAAAAAGACTATCAGTGTGGGAACCAGAAGTTAGCGTAATGGCTATGTCGCTGGACTCCCACGTAGTCGACCGCGGTTCGCGTCTCAGACCCGGTGGCTTACAACTCACGCCGGGCGCGTGTGCGTGCGTGCCCAAGATCCCGAGAGGAGAATGGAGGAGAAGGGATTGCGGTGTGACCATCCCCCCTGGGGGGTGATTTCTCGCTTTCTGTCTCTATGTCTCTCTCTGTCTGTCTGGCGAGCGCACGCGCCCTATAGCGAAAAAAAAAAAAAAAAAAACCTCTCCAAAAAAAAAAAGACTATCAGTGTAATACATGTTTAAAGCAGAAATTTATTCTTAAATGGGTTTATTGCAAGTCATTTTTTCTTTTCTTTTCCTTTATCATAAGAGTGTAAAATGTCAGATTTGAAAAGTATCTTATAGACGATCTAGCCCATCTCCCTTTTAAACACTTAGATTCCACGAACGAGGAACAAATTAACATTCTAGATGATTTTCATTTGTCCTTCGAAATAGTCTTATAGTCAGGCATCTGAACTATTTGGACAACATACAATCTTGACAGTTTTATTCTCTTTTGAGTTATTCTTTAGAGCAACTTCAAATTATTCTTTGAGAAATATCTACATCTGCTTACTGTTTTGACTCAACTTTCTCAACTTGCTGCGCTTCCTGTGCTGCCTACGCTGTGATGCATTAGCTAACATGATCTCTTTCCTTTTCCTTCATGCAGATGAGTTTTTACACCTTACAGTCTGTTTTCAGTGAGTTATGAGAGAGAAAAGATTGTACTTCTTAAGCGCACTGGCCCTGGAACCACACTGCCTGGTTGAGAAAACCTCCCACTTGCTTGCTGTGGAAACTGGGGACATTTAAATTCCTCTCTCAGGACACTTGTCACCTCACATGCAGAACCAGGACTGGTGTGATGCCGACTAATCTTCTAGGACAGTGGTAAGGATTCAATTCTTTAATGCAAGTAAAACTCAGTGGAGATCATAAGCACTCAGTGAGTTTATTATTTATATTTTGATGACTGATATTGTCTATTTACAAGATCAGAGGGCCACCCTTAAAATACCATGTCTAAAGGAAGTCTTCATGTTTACTCCCTAACTAGCTGTCCATCTGTGTTCTCAGACGTTGTGCTTTACTATTATAAATTAGCACTTGCTTTATTTTATCTTTGCCATTTATATATCCCCTATAATTTCTTAAGATAATCTTTAATAAAATATATATCTCTTTTGCTTTTTCTCAATATATTTTCAAAATCCTTAGTGGCAAATTGCCTTTTGAGACACAAAAATCAAAATCAATCATAAAATCCTATATACCTTTAGGATTAAAAAATGTTTATGCTTGTTAAGATCAAGGGCTATGAAGATATCTATAAAAAATAAAGATAATATATAATTATTGAGAAAAGACTGAAATGAATATAATTTTTATTGATTTTCCAAAAATAATGCCCAAGTTAACAACTGTTCAAAGTGTGCAACTACTTCTGGATACTTCAGGTGTCCTGTAGGTTACTGATAGATAATTAAGAGGAGTTGGTTGGACAGTTGAGCAAAGAACTTGTCATGGAAACAAAGTAAAGAAAAAGAATAAAGTAATAGCATGCCGAGAGCAAACAAGAGAATGGTAAAACCAACAACAATATCTTATGATTTCTAATGTACTTTCCCATATACTATTACCATTGACACATTATAAGGAAAAGTTTTCTAATTGTCCAATTCTTACCATGAATTTGTGCCCTTTTGAACTATCAAAGGAAAATTTTAAAAAAAAGTTTTCCTTTTACTTCTCTGTACTTCAAAAGTACACTTATGCATACATTCAAAAATGATTTTCTGCTATCTTCATATTACACAATTCTGAAAAAGTGCAAGAAATCCTCTCCATCTATAGAATTTCCAAATAGAAATCCCAAGTCCTTCATGCTGAGACATTTGGTTACATGAGAAAAGGTTGTGGAGTGGTCGGTAGACAGGAGCTGCTAAGAAGCAGTTAAAATCCCTTTTGGACTGCCTTTGGTGAGATGAGAGATGGGTGGCAGAGACAAAGAATAAGAACAGGAGGAAGAAAAGCAAGTATTCCCTTCTCACACATTGCTCCAACTAGCAACTCAGTCCTCTTGTATTAACAAGATCTTCCAGGAATATAAGTAACAACTAGGGAGGTCAGAATTATGGATCATTTTTTTTTTACCCTTTGTCTAAATCATATCAACAGCTAGCAGGCACTGGGAATTATGTTACTGTATGAGAAAAGGGGGAAACAAAACATATATATATATATATATATATATATATATATATATATATATATATATAATAAAACAAAACAAAAAAAAATGGAGGAGAAAAAGGGAAAGGAAAAAGTGTAGACAAGCCTGCTAGACTGCTAGACACACATTTCTAGGAGCACAGCCATCCAGTCTCCTTGCTGACTACTCCTTTACCACCATTTCACTGTTGGTAGTTTTGGACTTTTTCCTTGGGATTTCTAGAAGCTACCTCTGGTAGATGTGGAGATCGTCCTTTATTTACTCTCCCTCAAGTTTTCATTGGGATGTATATTGAGGGGGTCTATTCAGTGTGATTAGAAAGTGGGTACCATCTGTTTCCCAACTATCCTTTTCTTCAAACAAACTTTTGTGCTTTGACAGACATAAATGGCAGAGTGACAAAAAGTAGGTGGCCAAAATTTGTTTCATTACCTAATTCATTTTTATTGTAACAAAAAGGGTTAATAGTTTTAGACTTCCATACGGAATGTCTCTCTCTCTCTGTCTCCCTTTTTTTTTTCCCTCTCTCATATATGTGCACATGCCCTCTACCATGGATTGAATCAATAAATTTAAGAAAAGGAGTCCGATAAGCTGAGAACTTGCGTCACTCAGAATAGTTTCAAGTAGAATGTGAATCGCAACTTTATCACCCCCAAAAATGGATTATTTTAAATTCTTCTCTCTAGCTATCTGAAATAATAGTCTAAACACTGACTTAGTCTATTCAACTTAACATTTCTCTGATAACTTGAGAGATTTTTGTATAATGTAAGAATGACAAGAACTTACTAGATGCTCAAAAATATTGATTGAACTGTAGATAAATGACTGACAATTTTTACCTATATTAATTTTCTTCAAAATTTGTCAAGTAAGGATATTCAGCCATTCCATAGGTGATTACTGAAGGCCGCGTTTATACCAGCTACTATTTCGAAGACTGTTTCTCAATCTCCCCTCCCTGTCACGTCAATGTAATATTTACGTGCATAGCACAACCTAAGTAACATCTGTAATTATATGTTATGAGTTTCCAAAGACCCAGGAGAAGTGTGTTCTCCTAGCATAATTGTATGGGACTAACTAGAGGCTGAGTTCTCCATTGTAGAGTGGGGGGAGCTTCTTGCCTCATTTATTTATTTATTTTCTAAATGTCTTTTTTCGTTTTTAGATCTTTTGCCATAGGGTACATGCACTCACAGGGGAAAGACAGAGAGAGGGAAACTGAGAAAGCATCCCTCTCACAGAGGATGATTGCACTACAATCCCTTCTCCTCTTGGGATTTGGGGCATGCACGCATACCTGGAGAGTTTTCCAAGCTGCTGGATGTGGGCGTGGACCACGGAGTTGGCCATATGAGATCCACACCTCAACCACCATACCACCTGCTGACCCTTGGCCTCATGTCTGTAGTTCACTCTGACATCATAGTTGTTCTTGACTTTCCACCTTCCCTCTTAGATATTTTCCCTCTTAGATATCAATAGCTAGGAAAAGCCAAAACCAGCAGAGAAACTGGGTTTTGCTAACATAGAGTACAGTTTATTTTATAATTGACAGTAATCTTTACAACCACAAGATCTTGATTACCTTTTCATGCAAAAATTAAAATTAAATTGAGTTCAAAAATTACTTTGTAAGGTACCTTCTTTTATAATACAAAAATTATATTATGCCTAAATAGAGAGTAAGAAAAGAAAAATAACTCTCTTCTAATTTTTACATTATTTTTATAAAAAAGGCTTTATTGTCAGTTTCTTATGATAATTTACTTACAATTAAATAATTTCTCCAAGTACAATGGTGGGACTTTTGTAAAGCAGATACCCTAATTCAAAAAAGATTACATGTCCTTTAGTGTTTAGGGACTAGAGTTTGGTGGTTTGATTTTTTGGTTTGTTTTTCTCGGCACACCTTCAACAGAAAATGATTGTACCATTAAAATATTTTCATGATAGTAGATTCATAGGAGGTACGAATAAATTCAAAAAATTATAGGCCTAGACTCTGAGATGGGATTGTGTTTTCACTTATAATTTTAAAAATTATGTATTCACATATTAATAATGTGAAAATCAATATGGAATGAAAAGTAAAAGATAAGAGATATGCATATCTAGCCATCATTTTAAAAATGAAATAAAATGCTTTTAATGCATGACTAAGGTGGGCCTTAACGTTCCCCTTAGCTTAACTGAATTTTAGACAAGATTCTTCCTAACTCTGGGCCCCTGACCTCCCTTTTCTTTTCTTAAAGCATTTACTTATGAAAATGTGTAATTATAAGTTCCTTCCTTCCTCATTTGAGATTTAAATCTTTTTAAAAGCTTCTTATATGTTTTATAACCCAGGAAGGTCTTTCTCAATAATCTGGGAGCCATCCTTTTGAAATGTACTCATGGAGGAACACTGTACTTGTATCTCTGCTCTGAGAGGACCGGAGTCTCATTCTGATGGCCATTTTGCTCCAAGCTGTAAAACTATCTGCTGTCATGAAGACTATGAAAAAGTTTACTTGTCTTTTGGGTAAGGCCAGTTAACACACCGAGGGCCAATGATCCAGCCCTAATCCGCTACCCCTACTTCTGCTCTTAAAAACTACTCAGCTTAGGGGCAGAGATCTTAACAGCTGTGGTTAAGATGGCTGACTGTGGTTGGTTGAGTCCTGGACCTGGTAACTTGAAAATTACTCTTGCAGAATGGACCCTCACTATCTCTCTCTGTCTCTCCCCAGAGAGCACACGTGCCCTGTGGCAAAAACATACAAAAAGAAAACAGAACTGCTCAAGTCCTTGTTTCAGGCAGAGCTATGGTCTCTCTCCTCTATGGCAATAGTCCTAAAGTCTTCCTTGCCTGTTCGACTTCAGAGCAATTTTTCCCTTGACAAATGCTGTGTCATAAGATGGGTTATTCTACATCTCAAGTAAGTTGTTCATAAAAATACAGAATGTTCTACTAGATAGTATAGTATTATATTGTTTATCAACTAGTATCAGTGAGACATCTATGACAACTTTTTCTGTAGGAATAATATTTCATGTAATGAGTTCAAATGAAAAGAATCCTGTATCTTAATCCATCATAAACATCTTGCTCTGTTACATGGGAGGGTATATGGGCTTCTATTTGTTCTTGAACATGTGATGAATCTGTTTATTCACAGAGAAGGTAAAAGACATCTCTTATTCATTTAGCACATCATCAATAAGCCTAGAGATGTTGTACTTGAACTTTAAATTTCTCATGCAGCGAATCCAATAAATTCACAGATTCCCTTTGGCATCTGAGTAAATTTCTAGTGTCCTTTAAATTTTTATGGCTGTTTCTCCTCTTTTCTTACCCAAGGGCAATGTTTCACTACTTTTTACAATGTCTCTATGCCTTTACTGGCTGACTCCCACCTCCCCAATTTTAAATGAACACATAGCTGCCAGACCTTGCTGGTTTCCCTCGGGGCATATTACTTTTTGACCTTTTATTATTATTATTCTTTTTAAAATACTCTATCATTGTCCTTAGTGCACTAGGTTAAGAGGATTAGAGAAAACACCTGAACGTAAGGTGCTCTGCACATTTATCTATGTATATGTTTGTATTTCTGTATAGTCCTACTTCCAGGTACATTCAGTTCTGTATGGGATCATGTAAGAGAACAGCAATGACAGAAACCTTTATGTGAGTACATATTCTGATTTACAATAAAACCTGAGATAATGACTTCATGCCATAGGATGCTCATATGTCACGAATGTGTTTTCTTAAATTTGATGAACAAAAGAAAAGTCATACATTTTTTATTTATTTTATTTCTTTAAAAAACTATGTGCTTGGGACCAACTGTTGGCATAATGGCTATGTCGCTGGACTCCCACGTAGTCGACCACGGTTCGAGTCCTGGACCCGGTGGCTTAAACTCATGCCGGGCATGTGTGTGTGCATGCCCAAGATCCCGAGAGGAGAACGGAGGAGAAGGGATTGCGGCGTGGCCATCCCCCCTGGGGGGTGATTTCTCGCTTTCTGTCTCTATGTCTCTCTCTGTCTGTCTAGCGAGCGCACGCGCCCTATAGCAAAAAAAAAAAAAAAAGCTACGGGCTTGGGTACCAGCAGATGGTGTAGCAATGATGGTGCTGGACTCCCACATGGCTGACAGTGGTTTGAGTCCCAGGCCTACTGGCTACAAGCTCACTCAGGGCATACGTGCATGTGTGGCCAAGATCCAAAGAGGAGAATGGAGAAGGGATTGTGGAGTGACCACTCCCCTGGGGCATGATTTCTCTCTTTCTGTCTCTCTGTCTTCCTCTGTCTCTCCAGCAAGCGACCACATACCCCTGTAGCAAAAAATCTATCTAAAAAAAAAAAAAAAAAAAAAAAAAAAGAAAGAAAGAAAGAAAAAAGCTATTATGAGCTTCTAGGTGGCCAGCAGGTGGCAAGGTGGTTAAGGTACTGGTCTCCCACATGGCCAAAAATTGTTTGAGTCCTGGACCTGGTGGTTTCCTTTCTTAATTTCCCTCTCTTTCTCTCTCTTTCTCTGGTGAGCATGTATACCCTACAATGAATTTAAAAAATAATAATGATAAAATTAAATAAATAATTCTTTTAAAAAATCCTTATGATCTGTGACTATGCCTGAAAAATATCAGTTAAAAAAACACAAAGAATTCAAAAGTATTATTTAATTGAACAAATTAATATGATAATTCAGAACTTTAGTATAGAGTAGACAATAATAATTCAAATTTATATGTTCTATATAATCACACACAAAACAAAGAAGTTAAACCAAATAAAATAGGAACAGTCTTCTACGATAAGATGAAGCTCGTGCAAATCATGTGAACTTGTCTGGCTGAATTTGTTTTATCAGCTCTTGGGTTTTAATGCTGACTGTGGCTCTCTCATTGATTCTGCAAGAACCGTGGTGGTTATGTTGAAGGGTATCAAGTGATGGTTACTGTGTTGCTTTTGCAACAATGTGATATATATTTGTATCAATGATTTATAAATTGCATCTTTGACTTTTCAGGTCTAGAGTAATTAACTGGAAAGTGTTTATAAAGTCAGAGACCTCTTTTATACTCTAAAGTAATAGCTTCTTGAGCGTTTATAAAAAGTAATCTGAGTTATTTTAAAATTGGTTTTATTTCAAATGTTAAGATTATTTATGATGCACTCTTCTTTCCTATGGTAATACATGTCCTAATGCTTGTAGATGTTCATTGATAAGGTAGCACCTCCAATATGAAAAATTTTACTGTGAAATTATGTGAATTTGAATGTTACTTCTGTTTATGTTGGATTAAATTCATATTTCTAAATTCAGCAGCCTCTTCTCTCTCTTGGTTCATTTTCAACTGTCAAAAGTCACAGCTTTCCCCAAAGCATTATAAATAACATTAAACAAATGTAAACGAATGAGAAATAAGTATGACAAATTCCCAAGTTTTTTTTGAGGGGCAGGAGGGGAGATGTATGAAAAATGCATTCTTTATTCTATCCACAGTTAAATTATGAATCATTTTCATAGATTCAGAATATTATAATGCAGCAAAAAAATTACAGTTTATTTTTTTAATTTTAAGCCCTCACTGGTACTCTATCTTAAAAAATAGAAAAGTGTATTCTACCTCATTTTCATTCACTGCATCACACACACAAAAAGTATGGCAAATATAGATAGTGAGAGCAATCTATGGGTTATTTTTTCTTTGTGTGCAAGTCAAAATACATTTGCTGCATTATAATGATTTAGGATCAAATTTCTCCCTTTGTAAAGGAATTAAACACCAATTTTACAGTTGATATAGTAATAGAAATACGATCAAATACACCACGTCTTTTTTGGTCTATCACTTAGGAATATTTTCACTTGAATAACATATGATGTCAGTATATCTTTGACAACATAGGCTATCGGATATGTAACTATAAATATAATTGAATAAATTTCAGTTCTATAAATGAAAAAATAAAATGTTTTGTATGTAAAGTCTTAATGGATTGTTGTAAAATAAAGTTCTTTTAAAAAATATTTTCTTTGGAGACCAGCAGTTAGCGTAATGGCTATGTCACTGGACTCCCATGTAGCTGACCACAGCAGTTCAAGTCCCAGACCCGGTGGCTTAAACTCATGCTGGGCGCGTATGTGTGCATGCCCCAGATCATGGGAGGAGAATGGAGGAGAAAGGATTGCGGCATGACCATCCCCCCTGGGGGGTTACTTCTTGCTTTCTGTCTCTGTCTCTCTCTGTCTTTCTGGCGAGTGCACACGCCCTATAGCAAAAACCTCTCCAGAAAAAAAATAATATGTTCTTTGCAGGCCTGCCTGTGGTGGTGGTTAAGGAGGATGTATCCACATGGCCAATTGTGCGGTTTGAGTTCCAGACCTGGTAGTTTGAGGAACAGGCAGGGCTCCATCCCCAAAGGAGGGAGCAATGGAGGAGAAGGGATTGCGATGTAAGCATTCCTTCATGGAGGGTTCTCTCTCTCTCTCTCTCTCTCTCTTTTTCTCTTTGGCAAGTGCATGTACCCTCTTGCAAACTTTTTAAAGTGTTATTCATACTAAAATTTAACATATTTAAATAGCTTGTGCTTCTTTTAGAATGTTCTTAACAAGAATTAGGAGACATAAGCATTCAAATTATTAAAATATGTTATTTCTGTAAATCGAAAAAAAATCAAACTGAATAGTAGCATTTTTGCCAATTGAATTAACTAAGGTATAATTTGTATTATTTTTCAAACAAAGCTGAAATTATGCTTTGGTAAAAGCAACTAAAATTAAAGAGTAATATTATAAAATCGAAGCCCATTTTATGATTCTTGTCAATATTCATCTTATATAGTTACTGACACTTTGTTAGCTCATCATTCAAAACTCACCAAGCACTGTTAAAAGTCTCTATTGCTGCTTAACAAAAGGAAAAATAAAACCCAAAACTCAGTGACTTGCAAACAGTATTTAATTTCCTCATGAGTGTATTCCACAATATCAAAACCTTCAACTGGGGTCACCTGAAATACTGAGGCATAGCTGGAACTGCACGCATGAGGTGAGATGTGTGGGCTTTGGCTATGAATGCCAGCTCATTTCCTGGTTCTCTGCCATGGAGTAACTCTATGTGTCCAGCTTAGGCTACTTGAAAAGCATAGTGGTTTCTGGGTTTCAAGAACAAATGTTCTAATCAGCAAAGCTCCGACAGGCAAATATTTCATATTATTTTATCTTTTTAAGGATTCTTCTATTTAATTTATTATTTTTTAAGAAATACTTTATTTAACTTCACATATTATTATTTTTCAATCTGGCCAGAGAGAGAAAGAGAAGGAGAAAGTAAGAAAGCAAGCCATCAGATCCAGGACTTGAACCATGGTTAGCCATGTGGGAGTCCAGTGCCCTAACCATCATGCCCCTCCCTGAACCTATTATTATTATTTGTTAAATTTGCTTTAGGGCACACATGCTCACCAGAGAGACACACAGAGAGAGACAGAGAGAGAGGGAAAGTGAGAAAGCAAGCCACAAGGTGAAGGACTTGAACCACATTTAGCCAGTGGGAGTCCAGTGTCTTAACCACTACACCAACTACTAGCCAGTCCCTCTGCAAACGTTTTTTTCTTTTTTTTTTTTTTTTTTCTTTTTTGGAGAGGTTTTTGCTATAGGGCGCGTGTGCTCGCCAGACAGACAGAGAGAGACAGAGAGACAGAAAGAGAGAAATCACCCCCCAGGGGGGATGGCCACGCAGCAAAACCCTTCTCCTCCATTCTCTTCTCGGGATCTTGGGCACGCATGCACACGCGCCCGGCGTGAGTTTTAAGCCACTGGGTCCAGGACTCAAACGGCAGTCGACTACATGGGAGTCCAGCGACATAGCCATTATGCTAACTGCTGGTCCCTTAACAAGCCCTTATTTGATGGTGTTTACTTATGTCCATTGACCAAAGTAAATCACATGACCAAAAATAGCATCAGGATGGTCAGATACTACACAAGAGTGTGAATTTTTGGAGGTCTGATTCATCTGGCACCACTCACACAAGAGCTTACCACAGCTTATTGTTGGAATATGGTAATCCCTACCTACTGGAGCTCAAACTTGAGTGTAGGCTTTCTAGTTCATTTCTTGATCTTATTGCATTTTTTCTTCATTTAAAATTTGAAAAACATAGAGGGTTATATGATAAATTAAATTTTATATTGAAAAAATGGTTGTGAATTTTAAGTTAAAATATTTTCAGTAGTTTCAAATGAAAGCTTGAAAAGATAACCTGGACTGTGAACTGAGGTTTGGAATTATTAATATATTTACAGAAACAACAGTATAGTCGCCATATCAGAATAAGGTATCAATATAAAAATATAATGACAATTTACACATCTTAAAGTAGTAATAATGAGCACTAGAGTAGGTTTTTTTAAAAGTATTTTTATACATTTTACAAATTTTCAGATTCTTTCTTCTCTGTATTTTAAAGAAGATGCTTTTATAGTTTTTCATTTTTCACATAAAAAGCAAGCAGGGTAGGTTTTAATTTATTTTTGAAAGAGATTTTTGCTATAGGGTACATGCACTTGCAGAGAGACAGAGAGACAGAAAGGAAGAAATAACAGCACAATCCTTCTCTATTCTCCTCTCAGGATTTTGGTCATGCACGCACACACTCCTGGTCGACTATGTGGGTGTCCAGTGACATAACTATTATGCCATCTGCTGACCCTCCCAGGGCAGATTTTTTTTTTTTTTTTTTAAATCTCTACTGCATCTGTTGCTTCCATCAAAGTTTCTGATTGTTATAAACTTGATTTGGTGGTTCTCAACTCCCACTTCTTAAAGTGGTTTATGTGGGTTTTCAAAAAGTCCATGGAGTGAACAGACAATGGCATGGCAGCAAAACATGATGCTCCGTGAGGTTGACCCATTGTGAAGAGGTGCGAGGTTTGCATCCAGAGACCTCCTGAGTATGCTGGGCGTGTGAGTGACCATGCTCCAGTGCTGGCTGAGACTGGGGGATGATCATGGCATCTAAACCTCATTGGGGGGGGGGGGTGCTCTCTCTACTCTCTCTGTCTCTCTTACTCACGGAAGATATACATTGTTTTTCAAGTTCCCTCCAATAAGATTTAGAGTAACTGAGATGAATAAGCTCAAAATGGCTTTGAGTCACTCTGTATAGCCTTCTCAGTATGACTGAGTAGGTACTTTATAAACTGCCTCTCTAGAAGCCTGGGTTACTATTTTTATCCATTTTACCCAAATGACTTCCTGTCACAGCACTTACCACCAGACCATCTTACTTCTGTTCATTCCTGCACCATATGAATGTGATTTTCTGATCTGAATCTCCTTTTCTTTCCATTATTTCAAAGATTCTATTGTAAGAATCTCTATGTCAAGACAACCCACTTCAACTTGCCTTTGAAGTTCCCAGCACCCAGTTTTCTTTTTCAAAATGGTCTTCAATAGAAGTGAGGGGAACTGATATTCTAATACTTGAAAAAATATACAGAAATAAATTTGCATGCATTTGAAATTCACATAATAGGAACTAAAACTGGAGAGGGATTATTTTATATGTAAAAGTAGTTTTCAAATGGTAACGTGCTATACAAATTGAAGGTATTATGATGAGTAATAATGATGATGTTGATGGTGATCGTGAAATCAGTAGACTTTACGAAAGGCTAGTTCACCACGAGGAATTGTTCGGTTAATTTAATATTCATCATAGGATACCTTTCAAATCATTGAACTGTCCACATCATAATAGCAGCTATTTCAGGAATATTTTTCACATGAGTTTATGTACCTATCAGTGACTTCTTGAAGGCTCCGTTTTTATGCCAATCCATGGAAGATGAAATTTATAAACTTGAAATTCCTATTGTCATGTGGAGTAATTAGCAGAGAATTTAATTGATGTGATCTGCTATTTTTAGTAGATTTGTCTTCAAGTCTGTGTTTGGTTTATTTTTAAACATCCTACAACAAAATAGGAGGATTATATGTGTGCCATTTTGCATAAAGCACAATATTAATGACAAAACTTAAGTACTAAAAGGACATCACTGTGAACTATTTGTTGATGTGCTAAAAGTCATTTACACCTGCCAAGAAAGATAGATTGTGACACTATTAATTTAACTGGCAGTGGATATACTCACATAGCTGCTATGTAAACCAGCAGTCCACCATCTGTAAAATTTTATGCATATTTTGCACAAATGGCTGTACAGTATTTTGACAACCTCAAATCAGCTCTAATCTGTCAATTTCAAAGTTTGTCACCAGAAAGTTCATCTGAAGGAGAGTGTCTGTTCCATTCATGTTAAATACAAAATGATTACAGTAGATAACACTTATAAAATGCACCATTTCTTGGAAAAATAAAGTTGTTTAACATAGATATTACATACTTCCAAGGCGTAATTCAGTTTTTATAAAAAGCACATCTTAAAACACCAATTTACAGTAGTATAATGAAAGATATATTTGCTCACAGAAAGCATATGGCAGTAGTAGCAATAAAAGTAAAGATGCTTTACTCTGCAATAATTCTTCATTCCCATAACAAATATGTAAAGGGATAAAAAAATAGTGTAAAGCTAAATTTTTATTTCTGATTCAATTTGAGAGGCTTGAGAACCATTCCAAAATGAACATTTTTTTTTTTCCAATAGTGTCCTTATCTTTTCCATTCTTGGCATTTAAAGACATTTGGCTTTAAATTGGTTGGGTACCTTTGAAAGAATGGCAGGGCTGTCTTTGGACAGTGCCCTCTCAATAACACATCCCACTGGCAGCATTAAATAGCAGTTGAAAACCATGAAGGAGCACAAATGGTATGCCTTCAAGAAATTAGAGCAAGAAGTGAGAGAAGAAAGATGCCTTAAGATAGCTCTAGATCTGACATAGTTCTTTGAAAACTGTAACAGTACATAATCATACAAGTGCATCAGTAGTACTCAAATTTAACTTGATTGTTGGATCTGCTATGTTTTGCATATGGTTTGTCCCAACCAAAACTCAAGTGGAAAGTAATGGTATTGAGAAGTGTGGGACCTTCACCTTCATGAAGAGATTGAGGTGACCAAATATGGTTGCCAGATTGGGAATTTCCAGGTATCCAGAACCATGAGCCAAAATAAACTTCAGATATTCTTGTAACAACAACATAAAATGAATTAAAACTGGATCTAAAAAAAACACATACAGGGACCAGCAGTTATCGTAATGGCTATGTTGCCGAACTCCCATGTAGTCAACCACGGTTCAAGTCCTGGACCCGGTGGTTTAAACTCATGCTGGGCACGTGTGCGTGTGTGCCCAAGATCCTGAGAGGAGAATGGAAGAGAAGGGATTATGGCGTGGTCATCCCCCCTGGGGAGGGGGTGATTTCTCACTTTCTGTCTCTCTGTCTCTCTGGCGAGTGCATGTGCCCTGTAGCAAAAACCTCTCCAAAGCAAAAACAAAACGAAAAACAAACAAAAAACCACATACAATTCAGGTACGATACAAGATAAGGATTTTGCACATTTTTTCTTTATTGAGTATACTTAAGAGATTAAAAAATACTCACCCCAACATTTCTTGTTATTTAAAAAAATTCAGAACCGCTTCAATTAAATTTTTTTCTAATACCACTTGCATAATTGAGTAACAGTTAAAGAGCACTTTCCATTAAAAAAAAGTGTAAAGTAAAAAGCTTGTGCCTTTTGTTACATACTGACAGCTGACAGATTTTACTTTTCTACAGAAAGATGCAAGTACAAATCTGCACACAGCAGGTGTGCTAAATAACTGTTCAATCTTCCTTTTTCCCCCTGTGTGTGGAAGTTCCTCTAATTACTAATAATTCTTTGATTTATAAATCTAACATTGCTACACATAATCATGTCTGTAAATTGTACATAGATTGATGTATTTGTTTTTGCTTTAAATTCTAAATGCCAACTGTTTTAGCAACACAGACTTTCAGGGACGTATCTCTCAAAATAGGAGCCTGCCCTCATTGCTCATATTGCCATCTTCAATTTTTAAAATGTATTTAATTTTATTTATTACTATTATTATTTTTAATTTGCTGTAGAGCATGGTTGCTCACCAGAGAGAGACAGAAAAAGAGACATGGGGAGAGAGAGGAGAGAGAGAGACAGAAACTGAGAAAGCAAGCTGCAAGGTTCAGGACTCAAACTGTGGTTGGCCATGTGGAAGTCTAATGCTTTAAGCACTACACCACCTACTGGTCCCACCATCTTCTATCTTTTACTATTTGTGTTTGGCTTTTCATTTTACCAGTTAAAAAGTCTCTCCAAAACGATCAGTTGATACGTTAACTACTCATTTTTTTCCCTCTTTCTCCTCTCTGCAATATTTTTAGGATACTGATCAACTTTCCTCTGAAGCTTTTGATTTCTTACTCTAATTACTCCCTTTTCTGATTGCCTGATTTCCTGAATATAAATAATTTTCATGATTAACTTTTTCCCTTTTTCTTCTCTTTCGATTATTTCTAGCCAAATCCCATAGACTCATAAAATAACCATTTTGACTCTCTTCTTAGCTTAACTTGTCAATGCTAATTTCTTACATCAAATATCTACTAGATATTATTAGTTAGATAATATGAGATATTATGACCAATAATATCTAGTTAGGTAATATTAGATAATATTACTAATATTATTCAGAGGTAACTACATATCTCATACCAGGCTCTACGTGGGGGATATAAAGGTGAAGAAAAACAACCATGGTAGTCATTGCCACCATTGCACGTCAGTTCTTGTAGGAAAACCAGAAATCCAATGATTCACACAAGTCAAAGCAAAACTGAGTATGTGATGAAGATAATAGTGAGAAATCTGTAAGAACATGTAATAAGGAGGTCTGACCTAGGCAAGGCTGCCGTTAGAAACAATGCTTAAGCTGAGATGAAAAGATGAGAAGGAAAGATAGGTTCCAGATGGAGCAGATGCTGATTTTGACTATAACAACTAGGTGTAGACTGAAGAAAAGATTTGAGGGAGACCACAGAGGTCGAGAACAGTCAAGAAATTACTGCAGTGGCTTATATAAAGACTCATGAGGACTTGGCTTAGTCTATTTTGTCATGGTACCAGAGGGAGAACTTGATGATATAACGGGATCAAACCATCAGGAACCGGTGGTGGATTAATGTATTGTAGAAATGACAGAGAGAGGAAGAAGTTTCAGTGATGAAATATGACTTCTTTTTTTTTGGGGGGGGGGTTTGCTACAGGGCACATGCGCTCTCCAGAAAGCAGAGAGAGACAGAGAGACAGAAAGTGAGAAATCACCCCCCCAGGGGCATGGCCTAACCATAATCCCTTCTCCTCCATTCTCCTCTCGGGATCTTGGGCACGCACGCACATGCTCCCGGCGTGAGTTTTAAGCCACCGGGTCCAGGACTCAAACCACAGTCGACTACATGGGAGTCCAGCGACATAGCCATTACGCTAACTGCTGGTCCCAGTGAAATATGACTTTTAAATAGAGTTGCCTGGTTAAAATACAGGATGCCTAATTAAATCTGAATTTCATATTAACAGTTTGTGTGTGTGTGTGTGTCCCATGCAATATTTGAGACATATGCATAGTAAAAATTAATCTGTTGTTTGTCTGAAATTCAAAGTTATTTGTGAAATTTGTCAACCCTGTATCTGAATGACAAAGCAGTGGAATCCCTTCCACCAGGAGGAACATATGACTCAGGTTTTGCTCTCGAGTCACCCCCAGCTCTATGGCGCCTGAGAAGAAATGTCACTTAGGCACTTGGCTATGGAGCTGGGATAAAAGGTCTTGTTGAAGACCCTTTTATATGGTTTCTCCATAAATATGTCAAATTTCATGTTTCTAAAGAAAATCATCTTTTTAAATCATTAAACCATTCTCTTCCCCTAATTTATTTGATATAAATAGTAATATAATATTAACATTATGCTCAAGTAAGGAAAAATCAAACTTCACAATTATTGTTTGCTTCTCTTTTATCTTGTCCCATTAACATAGTTTAGTTACCAAAGCTTGATGCTTATCAGCCCAGTACCTCTCAATACCAATCTCTGTAAGGTTGCCTTATTTATCACTCCCTTGATTACCAGGAACTGGGAAGAACTCTAAGGAAAATTGCCTTTAGACATATACAGAGAAAATCTAATGTGATTATCTTGGATCAAAAGTAATAAAAAGAAAACTATGTAATATATAGACACTTGGTATTATGCTTTAAGAAATTAAAAAATATAGCTGATTCAGATTATGATTCAAAATAAAAGTGGGAAAGCAGGCAGAAGTTTGAACATGAAGAATATTATTAGCTATATTTAAAATATAGGTTTCTATTTTGAAAGTAATTTTAAATACTTGCTTAAAAATAGATGACTACCTGGGGCCAGTAGGTAGTATAGTGGTTAAGACGCTAGACTCCCCCATGGTCAACTGTGGTTTGAGACCTGGATCTGGTGGCTTGAAACTCATGCTGGATGCATGTGTGTGCATGCCCAAAGTCCCAGGAAGAGAATGAAGAAGGGATTGCAGTGTGGCCATCCTCCCTGTGGGTGATTTCTCACTTTCTCTCTCTGTCTCTCCAGCAAGTACATGTGCCCTATGGAAAAAAAAAACTTGAAAAAAAGGATGGCTATCATATTGTATTTTTATTGTAAAATATCTATAATACCGTTGCTACCACAAATATTTGGTACTTCTTACATGAAGTGTTTCTTCCTCTAAGAATGCCTTGATCCCTCAGATAAGATTTGAATTCAGGGACCAGCAGTTAGCGTAATGACTACGTCACTGGACTCCTACGTAGTCGACCACGGTTCGAGTCCCGGACCCGGTGGCTTAAACTCAAGCCGGGCGCGTGTGCGTGCGTGCCCAAGATCCCGAGAGGAGAATGGACGAGAAGGGATTGCGGCGTGGCCATCCCCCCTCGGGGGTGATTTCCTGCTTTCTGTCTCTCTGTCTCTCTCTGTCTGTCTGGTGAACACACGCACCCTATAGCAAAAACCTCTCCAAAAAAGAAAAAAAAAAAAAAAAAAAAGATTTGAACTCAACCTCTTCCAAGTCCCTTTGACTCTTTAATCTTAAGATTTAAATCTGTTATTGGATAATGTATTTTAAATTTCAGTATGATACATTAACCATGGCTTTCCTGTCAAAAATAACAGATATAAAATAATTTTTCTCTTTGTTTTTTTATCACTTTTGCATAATTTCTTGATTTTGTAGCAAGATACTTTACAGAACAATATTGTTCTTTCTATGGGTCCATATTTGGGTCAATATTATAAAATTTATCAAGTGAAAAGCAAATTTTACTAGGAGGTTGAAATGACTCAACCTTTGATCTGACACTGTAGTAGTCTTTACATTCCAAATTCCCAACGTCCTGAAATCCTTTCCAGAAACACTGCTATTGCTTATGTTTTCATTTGTTTGCCTTTCACCGAGAATGGAACAAAGACATAAAACAACAGACCACTTGCAGATTACATTAGTAGTTCTGTTATCAACTTATAAGTGCTTAGTGACTCTCATTAAATTCTTCGTGTTGTTGTTACCTATCCACATAAGACAAGGAATTCAGGGAATCCATGATGTAACTATGGAAATGAATAAATCATTATGGAGTTAAGTAAGTTTATATCTTACCCAATTAACTTTAACACCAGTATCAGAGTTATGTGAAAGAAAAAAATATTATCACTGGGGTGGGAAGGAAAAGTCTTTATAGAAATAATTGATATTGCACCCAATTATTTTTTAACATACAAGTACACTTCAAAAATTTGTGGGAAGAGTGAGATTGAAGGCTGCGTTTATTTTTTCACACACAAAAAATTAAAAATCCATGCATATGTTTTTATAATAGTCATCATCCACGAACTTTTTGAAGACACCTCATATATTAGTAACCCAGAGCTGTCTAAATCAACTACATGCCACAGATTATGCATATTTCCTAGTCTGTTATGGTAGTGGATATGATTTTTTTCCACTCTCGAAAGTTAAATGCAGAATGTAGATTTCAGATAACTGATTGTCAAAGTGTCCATCGACAGTTTGCATCAAAATCACGTGCTTTCTCCGTTTACTCTTTCACTAGTAATTAAACATTAATCAAGTGAAAAGCATTGTTTAATGTCCTGGAGCTGCCATGATGAAACTAAGAATGTCCCTTCTCTTGCTATTAGACATAGGTATAATTAGAACGAATATTATCTTTGGGCTCATTACAGACAACCAAAACAATATATGGAGACTGAGCCATCTGAACTTCTGTAGATTTGTAGCAAACATGGAAAATAGGAAGAAAAACCACCCAAGGTTAATCATTTCTGTGAGTGCAGCTTTTTAAAAAATGTATACTTTCACCCTTTCCTCAAAACTGCTTATTTGAGATAAATGAGGGAATCTCCATATTTATTTACAAGTATTTGTGCACAAACACACACACACACACACACACACACACACACACGTGCATGCACACAGACTACCCTGAATTTTCTCACTAACTCGGGAGACTGAAGGCATGGACCAGAGGCTTGTCTAGTCCATCTCTACCTGGTCAACAAGTTTCTGTTAAGTTTTCTGTCAGTTCTTCATGTACTCCAGCCTGTTCAGTTTTCCTATGGTTTTCACATTTGATTACTTCCTCAGTTCTATTTTTACCCAAGACTATCTTTTAAAAGCACATATTAAGGGCCAGTCAGTGGTGGTGTGGTTAAGGGAGCTGGATCCCACATGGCCGAGTATGTAGTTCTAGTCCCAGACCCAGTGGCTTAAGAAAAACATGTCAGGCATATGTGCATGTGGTGCCCAAAATCCTGAGGGAAGATTGGAGAAGAAAACATTATGACATAACCATCACCCCTGGGGGATGATTTTCTACATTCCTTCTCTATCACTTTCTCTATGAAGAGCAATGCACCCTCTAGCAAAGAAAGCAAAACAAAAACAAACAAAACTCTAAAAAGAAAAATAATATGGATTACATTTAATTTGTTGCTTCATCAGCTTCATCAATAGCACTGATGTTTTTCAGTTAATGAATATGGTCTAATGTCCATATTTTCTCATAATGATCCTGTACTACTCTTTCTACTCTTCTAGCCACATCTCACTCCTGATTTCTTTCATTTTTTCTAAGTAGATTCTTCTTCACTCATAGCCTTTCTAATTATTTTTTCACAGGTGCCATTTTGAAGTAGGAAGGGGATCAATATCTTAACTACATTTTTTTTTTTTTTAATGCATCACCTGCTGATGTTAGAATGGCTTGGCCCCACAGAGCCAATAAAGTTAGCAAAGTCACTGCCCCAAAGATAAAGTGAGACTAATTTGCTTTGGCAGCTAACACGCCCCAAGAGATTTGGGAGCCCAGCCAACCTGAACTTGGAAGCGGTGATGAAGCTGTCGACGGCCCGAGACTCCCTTCACTTTGATTCAGTAGGCAAAGGGTGGCACAGCGAGAAGTGGTACCCAACTAGATTCTGCACAGCCTAGATTTCATCCAGTGAGTGTGCTGCCATGAACTAGGCCACACTTCAGACAGGAAATAATGCAGACTAAGGTAAGCATCTCCGACACACATTGTAGGGTATTAAAAATAGTATGTTAATTGTACAGTGAGTTTTCTGTAACTGTTCGTGAAAGGAAGCTACGATTACTTTTTTTTTCTTTTAAAATTTTGCTAGAGGATGCTTGTGCTTGCTGGAGAGAGAAAGTAGAGATAGAGATAGATAGATAGATAGATAGAGAGAGAGAGAGAGAGAGAGAGAAACCCCCATGGGGGACTGTCATGCTGCAATCCCTTCTTCTCATTTCTCCTTTAGTCTCCTTTAGGGATTTTGGACATGCATGCACACATGCCTGGTGTGTTTCTTAAGCTGCTGCTTTTGGGACTCAAGTCATGTAATCAGCCATGTGAGATCCACCTGCCTTAACCTTACACCTCCACTGACTAGCTCCAACTTTTTTTAAAAGCATATTTCAATAGGTTTACTTTATTGAATTTCATGACCCAATCAATACTTTTGACATTTTGCTGAGGCACATCTATAGGAGCAGAATCGTGTTTCAACTATTTGGTTGGATGCTTCTAGTTGAATGTGTTTTTTCCTGTGTGTTACCTGAAATATTTCTGCAAGGAGCACATGGCAGACGTTTTTAATTAACTTCAGAGCAAGTATGAGCTGCTAGCAATTTCTCAGCATCAGGACCTAACAGTGATTTTCATTGCATCATTTCATACGTAGAGATTTCCATAAAATTGTTAATCATGGAGCAATTAAAAGGATCCTGCACCCTGGCATTCAACATGTACAAGAAAAAAAGAGTAAAATCAAAAAGTGGATCAAGCCAGTAAAATACAAATAATAAATGTATAGGGTCTGGGGAGCTAGCACTTGGCATGGAGGTTCCGGTGACTGGATTCCAATGGCTGGCTGTGCCATTTGAGTGCTCAACCTGGTGGTTTGAAAAACACACTGGGTGAGTGTGCATGTGTGCTCCAAGTCCTGTGAGAATGGAAGAAGCAGCATTGTGGAGTGGCTATTTCTCCTGAAGAGTGATCGCTCACTTTCCCTCTCCTTCTGTCTCTCCAGCTAGTGCACATGCCCTGTAGCAAAACCTAGCTAACTAAATGAGGAGAGTCTTCATCATTTCGTCACTGAATTTGACATCTTTGATTCAGATAGTATATGTATACTCCATAAAACTTATTTATAGCTCTGTAAAGTGATGTGAGCCTATCAGGTTTTTAATCATAAAACTTGAAGACTTCTTTTAGAATTTTATAGCAACTAATAGACAGTAATGCTACTTTAAACAGTTTTAGAAAAAATTGTTTATAGTGTCAAGAGTTTTATGATAAATGAATCTCCTGTGTATTATGCAACACGCCATAGTTTGCCTGACATTTGGATCTGCCTTTGAAACCAAGGCAAGGAATGCAATACTTAGATGCTTAGTCCTAATTTCTCTCCCCATTTATTTCTGTCATCCTGCTGGTTGGCAGCTGCAGACCTAGCTCTTACCTCTAGGCAAGCAGGCAAGCAGGCGTCTCTTTCCCGAACTAATGGCCATGTAGCCCCTCGGATTAATTGGCAAGTCAATGGTGCAGCCTGTGCGTTGTTCCCCAGGAGACCTGGTACTTCACATCAGCAACTTTTTGATTTCAGTTTGGCCTTAAGTTTGCTCCCAGTCTTAACCCTTTCTTGGCCTCTTATATTCAAGTGCATGGCCATCTTGAATATGTTGCTTACACGGTACGGAAACGCATCTTTATATAAAAACTGAGAAAAGTGGGAAAGTAAACTGGCTATTTATAAATTTAGGGCAGATCTTCAAAGAAAGATCAAGCTTTGTGTTGATCATTTAAATACATATAGTGCTTTGATATAACCTTAAGACAAACCTTTCTGATAGGTTTTGCTGGATAGGTTTTATTTTTGAAATTATTTGAATTCTTTTTTTTTTGCGGGGGGAGGTTTTTGCTATAGGGTGCATGTTCTCGTCAGATAGACAGAAAGTAAGAAATCACCCCCTAGGGGGATGGCCATGCCACAATCCCTTCTCCTCCATTCTCCTCTCGGGATCTTGGGCACACATGCACACGTGCCTGGTATGAGTTTAAGCCACTGGGTCCGGGATTCGAACCGTAGTAGACTACATGGGATTCCAGTGACATAGCCATTACACCAACTGCTGGTCTCTATTTGAATTCTTAATTCCCTTCTATTTATTCAATCTTAGGCAGAATAAGTTGAGAACTGAAAGTTTGAGCTCTGATTTGACCATAACCTTTTGAAATGACCTTGGAAATACAACATGAAGTAAGTTTTCCTCTGTGTGAATTAACAATTTGGTTAAGGTAAGGCCTTTTCTAATTCTAACATTCTTGATTTATTTTAAAAATGAGGCAGAGGTTTTAAATTTATTCTATAGAGATAAACATGAAGTCTCAATTTTAATTCATTTTTCTGTTTATCAGGAATATTTTCATCTTCTAAGGTATGCTGCTTTATTTTTTATTCAATCTCTACCTGAATTGTATTGTGTGAGTAACTTTAGCAAGAACTGAAGCTGCTGAGAACTTACTCTCTTTAAATGACCAAAGTTGGACTAGCACTTTCAAGAAAGAAAACAGTTTGAGCAATGTAAGTAATTCTAACTTTCCTAGTAGTCGTGTTTACAAACCAAGAGGAACAGATACAATTTTTCTTTGAACCATTTTTAATTTTTAAATTTCTAATTAATTTATTTTTTCATTTGTATTACAGTGCATGTGCTTGCCAGAGACAGAGATGCAAGGAAAGAGAGAGAAAGAAAGTGAGAAAGTTCCCCCCCCCAAGCGGGGTTAGCCACAGTGAAATCACTTTTTCTCCATTTTCCTCTTGGGGTTTTGAGCATGCATGCACACACATCCATTGTGTTTTTCAAGCAGTGTCCAGGACCAGACTGCCCAGTAGACCATGTGGGATCCAGCCACCTTAACCACAATGCCACCTAACTGGCCTTACAAGTGTTCTTAATAATGTATTTTAGGCCAATACATACAACTATTGTTAGAACTTGTAGCCAATACTTCAAAATTCATTAAAATTGGGAACCAGCAGTTAGCATAATGGCTATGTCACTGGACTCCCACGTAGCCAACCGTGGTTCGTGTCCCGGACCCGGTGGCTTAAAACTCACGCTGGGTGCATGTGCGTGCGTGCCCAAGGTCCTGAGAGGAGAATGGAGGAGAAGGGATTGCAGCGTGACCATCCCCCTTGGGGGGTGATTTCTCTCTTTCTGTCGCTAATGTCTTTGTCTGTCTGGCAAGCGCATGCGCCCTATAGCAAAAATCTCTCCAAAAAAAAAAAAATTCATTAAAATTAATTAATTTTAGGGGCCGGCAGGTGGTATGGTGGTTAAGGACTCTGGGCTCTCACATGGCTGACCACGGTTCGAGTCCTGGACCTGGTGGCTTGCTTTCTCTCTCTCTCTCTCACTCACTCTGTCTCTCCCTGGTCAAATTAAAATAAATAAATAAAGTTAAATAAAATAATTCTTTAAAAAATAATAAAAGAATAAATTAAATAATTTTACTCTTGTAGCACATCTCAATAAAGGCATTGAATGTTTAGTAGAAATAATGTATCTGTTTTTCATATGAAATTTAGAGCTGAAAAATACATTCACATTGCCAAGTTGTTTCACTCATACTTCAAAAGTTTTTAATTAATTTTTAAATTAAATTAAATTTAGTTAGATTCATGCTAAATTTAAAATTGAGTTCCTCAGTGGCACAAGCCATATTCCCAGTGCTGAATTCGCACATGTGTGGCAGTATTCGCCCAGCGCATATCCAGATAGAAATCTACCTCACAGAAATCCAACTTGAAACTCTGTGGGCTTCTCAGTTAACAATGCACATTCTATAGACGGTAAGAGACGAAATAAAAGAAGTTTTAGCAAAATGTTAGGATAAACCATTTTGCCTGATACATATTTTTTATCTTCAGCTCTTCTGTGCAATTATCTATTGCTATTTTCGAAAAGAATTACAATAGCTCTAGATACCTTTTCTTGAGGTAATCCAAGATAGTTTCTTTAAGTAATCTAAAATAAGGATTAATCCTTGTATAACATTTCTCTATTCTTTGCTGGGCTCTTCAAGTTTGCAAAGATGAAACAACCAAAGAGTGGAGACAAAATCTTATACAAATCAAAATATTTAAAAACAGATGAGCATGGCTTCCTAAGTACATATACAAATGATCTTTCTGAAGGGCAAGTTTTCTAAACTATGAGTGGAAATCACTGGTGAAGAGGAAAAGTTTCCTTTAGCTTTATATACGGTATTTACAAAGAATAAAAAGCCTGCGTATTTGTTGCAAAAAGGGTAGTTAGATATCAGATTTTAGAACTGAAAGAAAATGGAAAATCTGTGTACTCTGAACTGCACATTTTACAAGTAAGAAAACTGAGTTTTAGGGAAACAAACGTTCTTGTCCAAGATGACCAGCTATTTTTGTTGCAGATCGTGAGGAGTTTGGGACCTGGTTTTCTGACTTTCTACTTAGTACTTTTCCTAAAACAATTTGCTTTAATGCCTGTGAAAAAATAAAAGATTGCAAAATTATTACATAATTAATTTCAAGAGGCTGCTGGACAAGTACATAGAACAATAGAGAGATTTACCTCTGACTCTTACATACTAAAAAGCAGCCCTAAATTGTAGTGATAACAATTGTGTTGATTATATACCTTCATCCTCTCTAACCTTAGAGAAATGTTTAGAGCTCCCTAGAAATGTAGACAACACAAAATGAAAGCTTTACAGTAGGAACTTTGAAACTAGAGTAAGTATTGTAAAAAAATGGAGGATGAAGATGAGGTTTTTTTTTTGAGAGGTTTTTGCAATAGGGCGCGTGCGCTCGCCAGACAGACAGAGAGAGACAGAGAGACAGAAAGCAGGAAATCACCCCCAAGGGGGGATGGCCACACCGCAATCCCTTTTCCTCCATTCTCCTCTCGGGATCTTGGGCACGCACGCACATGTGCCCGGCGTGAGTTTAAGCCACCGGGTCCGGGACGCGAACCGTGGTCGACTACGTGGGAGTCCAGCGACATAGCCATTACGCTAACTGCTGGTCCCGAAGATGAGGTATTTAATAGAGTATAAATACCATCTGAGATTAGAATAGTTTATTTTAGCTATTAATCAATATGAAATGATAACAAAATTAAAATGCATCCATTTACATTAGCAGGATGGTAATGAGTTTAAAAATGCTGAATCAAGTTTGTGTTTAAAAATGCATGTAAGTATAATTTCAGAATGTTACCAAAATAAAATAAGAAATTCATTAAAAATTCAGATTTTTTTCAGAATAGCCTGCCAATTAAAAATAAATTCACCCCCCCCCCATTTTACGTTTATAAACATGAATATTTCAGGGTGATATGAACTAATGTAATTTTTAAAAGTTAATATTACTACTTAAAATGTTCATTAGGTAAGCTAAATTATGAGTACATGGTATTTCCTTCATTTATTTTCTCTACTTTTGTATTATATATTTAACATTTTCATAAGCAAAAGATTTTAAAAAGATAAGAAATGCCTACTTTTCAAGATGATATAATTTTAATTCTCAAAGTTGACAGAGTTTAGTGAAAAAGAAATATCAGAAATATAAAAAGGTCTTAAGGGGCCTGCAGGTGGTGTGGTGGTTAAGGGACTCCCCTATGGGGGATACAGTTTAAGTCCCAGACCTGGTGGCTTGAAAACCACGCCAGTGCATGTGTGTGCATGTCCCAAATTCTGATAGAATGGAGAAGAGATTGGAGTATGGTTACAGTTAGCCCCCTGGGGGGTGATTTCTTTCTTTCCCTTTCTCTCTCTCTCCCTACCTCTCTCTGGAGTGGTGAGCTCATGTGCCCTATGGCAACAATCTAAACCAAACCAAACCAACAAAAAAGTCTTAAATATTTTGTGTACTCATTATAAGTTGAAAACTATCACAGAATATTATTAGATACATAGATTTAAGAAAAAGCTAATAAATCAGAACGAGGATGGATCTATGATCTCAACAGTAGGCGTTCCTGTCCATTCTAATATTAATGTAACTTAATGCTAACTTTTAGTCTTAAATTTATAATTCAAATTCTTGAGAAAAAATAATTGCCCAATCACTTGATGCAGTGGATAAACTATCTCCTTTTAAGTCAACACCTCATTTCTGGTTGTCGGCTGAGGCATGAGAAATGACATTGTATAATATTCAGGACTATCCTCTCCAGGGCAGTAAACAGGAGTTCTTTCTGAAGGGGAAAGGATAGAAAGGAACCAGGGGATATTTTGACATTCGTATTTTTTCCATTAGTATCGCACCATCCTCCACGATCCTGCCCATTTCAATGTACCTGCCTTTTCATCAAAAATTGTATTGTTGTGGTCAGTATTGGGTGTCAACATGACTGGACTAAGGAATACCTAGAAATCTGATAAAGGATTATTCTAGTGTGTCCAGGGATTTTTCCAGAAGAAGTTAACTTGCAAGTCTGATGGCTGTGTGTGGAAGACCTGCCCTCAAAGTGGGTAGACACAATCCAACAATGAGGTCCTCAGCATGAATGCTGAAGACAACTGGGTCTCCTCTGAGAGAGCAAGCTAGATTCTTTCTGTTGCCTTGGACGTAGGAACTCAAGGCTTGTCTGCCTTCAGACTACAGGATTTACACCAGAGACCCCTGGGTTCTCAGGCTTTCAGCCTCAGACTGAGTCACATCATCCATGTCCCTGCCTCTGAGACCTTGAGGTTGAACTGAGCCATGCTACCAGTATACCAGGATCTCCAGTTTACAGAAGGCCTGGTATGGGACTGTATAAGCATATATATTACAGAATTTTTAAGAAATTCAGCCCATTCTGGGTCAATGATTGATCTTGGTTGTTCCTTGTGTTTATCAGTATACATCCACCATCTTTATTTTATTTTAGCATTGTAATCACATATTGCAGTCTGTATTTTTCTAGGTCATTCCAATTCAGAAGCAATGAAAGGATAAAAAATCTTTAACCAAGTAGAATTTTTTTGACTTTTATGTATTTCAAGTTTCTGAACTTAAAATTTCTTCTTCAAATTCCTCTTCCCTTTAGAAGATGTTAGGAGTATCACATGTTTTGTTTTTCTTTTCTTTTCTTTTTTCTTTTCTTTTCTTTTCTTTTCTTTTCTTTTCTTTTCTTTTCTTTTCTTTTTTTCTTTTTCTTTTCTCTTCTCTTCTCTCTTCTCTTCTCACCTCTCCTCTCCTCTCCTCTCCTCTCTCTCCTCTCCTCTCCTTCCTCTCCTTTTTCCTTTTTTCTTTTCTCTTCTCTTCTTCTCTTTTTTATTCTTTTCTTCTCTTTTCTCTTTTTTGAAAATATACCTCTTTAGGGACCAGAGGGTGATATGGTAGATAAAGGAATGAATTCCCACATGGCTGACTGTGGTTCAAGTCCAGGACCTGGTGGCTTGCTTTTTCACTTTTCCTCTTTCTCTGTCACCCTCTGGTGAATGAAATAATAATAATAATAATAATAATAATAATAATAAATTAAATAATAATCTTTTTAAAGCAGATTAGTCCACACAGAAAATCGAATCTCGAACGTTGAAGGTAAAACCTCTGATCTAGAAAAAACAACCAAAAAAATCTGAAAGAATAACCCCCAAAAATGAGAATACTATATGAGAAATACTAGACAGCATTAAGTGCACAAACA
The DNA here is from genome assembly GCA_026018925.1 of Tupaia tana. Taxonomy (NCBI): domain Eukaryota; kingdom Metazoa; phylum Chordata; class Mammalia; order Scandentia; family Tupaiidae; genus Tupaia; species Tupaia tana. The sequence continues at coordinate 79,215,181 of JAKSZU010000006.1, forward strand.
TTTGGATAATTGGTATCCCAGAAGGTGAGGAAACTAATGAAGGCATTGATAATCTATTCCATGAAATCTTGGAAGAAAACGTTCCAAATCTAACAAGGCATTCAAATATCCAGACTCAAGATATACAAAGGACTGCTGATAGAATAAACACAAGAAGATCTTCTTCAAGGCACATCATAGCCAGACTGGTCAAATCTACAAAGACAAGATACTAAAATTGGCAAGAAATAAATGTCAGTTTACTTATAAAGGTTATCCTATCAAGCTAACCTCAGACCTCTCATCAGAAACAATGCGAGCAAGAAAAGATTGGGACGTGTATTCAAAGTGTTAAGTGAAAAACAGTTTCAACCAAGAATACTATACCTAGCAAGATTATCTTACATATGGAAAAAAAGAATAAAAACATTTTTAGAGAAACGAGACTTGAAAGAATTTGTCAGTAGCAGACCTACTCTTCAAGAAATTCTGAAAGGAATGCTTGACCAATGAAACTAAAGATACATATAGTAATAAGAGGCAACCAAGAAAATGACCAATTTAATGCTAGGGACAGGAAATATCAATAACAGCATAGAATGTTAGCTTCCAGGATTTAAATGGAAAGATTAGACCACAGAAACACTGCATATTCAACAGAAGAGAGTTTGAACATAAGACTGAATTGGCGAAATAGAATTTTATGACTTTTGAGTAAAACATTACTGATTTTTTTCTTTTTACTATGCTTTGTTTTCCCAATTTAAACAGTTTACTTTCTTTTCAGTTTTTGATAGCTTTAGCAATTTGTTAAAATATTTTTCTTGTTTGTTTCTTTAAATGGAAACATGAACTTTTCTTCCTTCCTAATCCCTCTGGAATTGGAAAAATATTTGGGAATATTCTTATTTTGTGGGAGAAGGGTTATTTGTATAAGTTATTTGTATAAGTTCAATAAGTTCATGCTTGTTGCATGATACAGAAATCAGAAATACTCATTATTGGACAGGGCTTTGACTAGAATGTCATATCTGAAGATTAATCAGAAAACTATGGAACTAAGGTGGCTCTCAATTAAGCTAACAGAAGGTCTTAGAGAGATGGTCTGGTACCATAAATAGTTCTGCCTGGCAGAGAGAACTAGAGAAGATATATGAAAGAATTTACAACATAAAATAACCTGGACTTTTCCAGGCCAGCATTGTAATCAGTAGAGATTGTAAAAGAGCAACCACACCAGAGAATTACGTTGAGAAAGACCTTGAAGGAAGAAAAAGAGACTGATCTTTGCTAGCAGATGGTATATCACAGAATACACTTGGGCAGGGCCGAATTGAGAAGGCTTATGTGTGACTAATGTTCTGGGCATTTGCTTTTCAAAAATTTGAGTAGTTGACATGTAAATATTTTCTCAATAATATTTAAAACCATACTGTTTCTGTTGTTATAGAGTCACAAACAAAATTATACAAAATTACAAGAAATATTTTGAACATTATTTTTGAAATTCAGCTTTTTGAAATTTTGAAAGTTGCTTATTAACTTTCAATAACTATGGAGTTTGAGTTAAAATTTTCTGATATGTAAAGTAAATGTTTGTGAAAAAATGTAAAAATAAATAAATAAATAAAAAAAAGAAAAGAAAAGAAAAAAAAATATACCTCTTTCAACGTAGTATGCGTTTTTTTTGTTTTTTTGTTTTTTTTGTTTTTTTTTTTTTTTTTGTTTTTGAGAGGTTTTCGCTATAGGGAGCGTGCGCTCGTCAGACAGACAGAGACATAGAGACAGAAAGCAAGAAATCACCCTCCAGAGGGGATGGTGACGCCGCAATCCCTTCTCCTCCATTCTCCTCTCGGGATCTTGGGCATGCACGCACACGTGCCCGGTGTGAGTTTTAAGCCACTGGGTCTGGGACGTGAACCACGGTCGACTACGTGGGAGTCCAGCGACATAGCCATTACTGTAACTGCTGGTTCCCTAGTCTGCGTTTTTTTCTTCTTCTTTGTAATAATGCTTTCCACACTGGTGGTAATTGACATGTCACCATGTTGTTTAAAACCATCACAAAGTGTTTTTATTTTTGAGAGTGTTATTGCTATAGTGCGTGTGCACTTGCTAGAAAGACAGAGAGAGACAGAGAGACAGAAAGCGAGAAATCAGCCCCCCAGGGGGGATGGCCACACCACAATCCCTTCTCCTCCATTCTCCTCTCAGGATCTTGGGTACACATGCACATGTGCCTGGTGTGAGTTTAAGCCACCGGGTCCAGGACTCGAACTGCCGTCGACTACATGGGAGTCCAGCAACGTAGCCATTACGCTAACTCCTAGTCCCAACAAAGTATCTATTTTTTGGAGTCAGATGACAATGCAGCAGTTTGATTTGTTCTTGGTTTGTAAAAATGAGGAATATATGAATATTAAATATCTATTTATAGAAGAAGAATGCTCTAGAAAAAGTATTGTAAAACTTTTTTTTAAGTATGCTTCTCTTAAGGATAAGAAAAAAATTAAAGTATTTTGCTGTAAATTATGATATTTGGTTCAGTGTGAGTTAGCCAGGCAATATCAAAGAAAAGTCTTAGTTTTGGGATTTCTCTGAGAGATGCTCTATATTTCCTTGCTAGTAATTCTGTAGTAGTACTTTTAAAAGATTTTGCAATTTTTTAAAGAATCATTTAATTTTATTTATTATTATTATTCTTCAATTTGACCAGAGAGAGACAGAGAGAAAGAGAATTAGAATGAGAAAGCAAGCTGCCTGGTCTGGGACTTGAACTGTGGTCTTCCATGTGGGAGTCCATTTCTTTAACTACCATACCACTTGCCTGCCCTTAAAATATTTTTAAAAGTTAAGTACATTGTATAAACATCTTGGTATTATATTCAACCAAAAATTCTAAAGTTTCTCTGAAGTCTATAGACATCATAAATGTGATTTGAACATGGTACATATAGAATATGTAATTTAAACTTTCCCAATATTAATATAGAAACCCATATTACTGAAATTCAGTTACTTCTTGTTATAAAATTTCCCAGTAATCGTTCCCAGAAATGTTGCAGGAGGTAAAAATCTTTTTCTATGGACCCCCCCCCCCCCCCTTTCATCGTAGGCCTGTGGCTTGGTCTTTTCTTAGATCTTCACTGATGATGCTGCAGCTGCCCTTAATATTTTTGACCTGATTTATGAGTGCCAACCTTGGTTTGCTTGGGTAGGTCAACTAGCCGGGTCACTTGGCTGCCACAGAGAGATTTCTCTGGATTGGACTTCAATTTACATAAAGCAATTATTTCTTGAGTATGCATTAATAAGTATACTTATTTCCAAATACAAGTCCACCGAGCAGACATACACTTTTCTGGTTAGTTTATTTGAGCTTAAGTTATTAATTATGAAGTTTGTGATGGTGAGATGAATTCACCATTTGGGATGAAGCAATATCAGAACATTCTGGTTGGCTCACTTTCCTAAAGAGTCACTTTCAAGAGCAGATGGTACCTGGGTTAGCAAGGACATAATCTCTGACCTCGCTCTCACCTCTCGATGTCTGCTGATCTGCTTAAGATGTCAGTGGGAAGTTTAGTAGGTATAAGCACAGCATTTCAGCACTTTGAAAAACCAAAACAGGGCCTAGAATTTTTTTGTAAAGTGGACTTGCTATGAATTATTTTCACATAAGTCATGTATTATTAATAAAAATATGCAATTCTCCTTCATATAATCTTTTGTCTCTTACTTAATCAGGAGAAGAAAATGAGCTCATATAAGCTCTTTTTATTATCATTGTTTTCAAGTGTGTTTTATATACACAAGAGAAATGTCCTAGCAGTATTGATATAATGTGTGTTTAACTGAGTTAGCATTGTTATTTTTAATATTTTCTTAAAACGTAATGGGCAGACATATGTGAAGACCACGTTTAATGAACTGGTACCACCCTGCTGAGTCTTAACCATCAGTACATGCCTGTGCTAGGCCAGGTTTCATTTCCACTTTATTTCAATTAAGTGTCTGTAATGTAATTACATGGCACAGGAAGGATCTGTTGATGTTGTGAATTTGATTTTTAATAAGATTACGCTAAACTATAATGTGCCTTTATAACTTTGAAAATTCCTGTTAGTAATTATCTTTCTATCAACTTTTAGGAAAAGTCTCATTTACACAATTACCGGGGAAGGTTTCCTTTCAGGTATGTTATAGTGGTGAGGATATTACAATCATTTCTTGGTTTATAACTACAAACACTTCTTAATGCACCTGACAATTTTGAGGGCAAAGATAATTCCAATATATCACAAAATGAGAAGGGCTTTCATTTAGAGAAAAAAAGTCCCATCATTTAGAATTTATAATTTGCCTTTTCTTATTTTTCTTTCTCCTACTGCCTCTATTACCCACCTGAATTCCCTTGCCCTTTCCTCAATTTTCTGGGATTTCTAATGGGGAATTAGCTTCTAGGTGATGATAGCTCTTAATATTCAATAATAAGTACCTGGCTATTTTTGCTATTTGGATGCCATTTCTTTTCAACAATCACAGGGCAGATGACCCTGTAGGAGGTTTGTGAGTTTCACTCTTCAACTGATATCATTTTAATTAATATTCTTATGAACACTGAGGAATTAGCTGTAAAAATTGACACCTTGGATGTGTCTTTGACGAGAAACATCCACAACCATTGTGTATTACTGATAATATTCCCCAATATCAGGACCAGCAGTTGGCATAATGGCTATGTCTCTGGACCTCCATGTAGTTGACCGCAGTTCAAGTCCTGGACCCGGTGGCTTAAACTCATGCCGGGTGTGTGTGCGTGCGTGCCCAAGATCCAGAGAGGAGAATAGAGGAGAAGGGATTGCTGGGTGGCCATCCCCGTGGGGGGGTGATTTCTCGCTTGCTATCTCTCTGTCTCTCTCTCTGTCTTTCTGGTGAGTGCACGTGCCCTATAGCAAAAACCTCTCCAAAATATTTACATATATATATATATATATATATATATATATATATATATATATATAAATATATATAAATACACACACACACACACACACACATATATATTCCCTGATATCTTAAAATATTGAGGAATACATATAATGCTTCCATTATTTTATTGTTTTATTTATTCTTAGAAGACTTTAAGAGACAAGAAAGATGAAAAAAAATAACACCCTTTTCTCCCTTGGCTCTGTGTAAATTTGTATGTGTAGGTATGATTTTTGGATTATAATAAAAACTTAGCAGATGTGCAAGAATGACCTCTTAAAATCAAAGTTGAAACCATGAATTGGATATATTCTCATATCGTAATAAATATAATGAATAGATAACCATGAATTTGATTTTATTTTACTACAAAATTGTGCTGAAACACTAATCAAATCATTTTCATTTTAGGCATCCTTATTACTTAGCTATATAAACAGTTTTATTTTTAAAATAAAATAGAAATCTTTATCTAATGTCTAGATAATGAACTTAACATCTCTTGCATTATATAAAGAATATTTGACACGTATTTGTCATTGTAGTTTTTTGAGCTTGATGATTGAAGTTGACCTTATAGCACTGCCGTCCAAGAAGACCCCTGACTGCAATCTCTGACAGTAGAACTCTGCGTTCTACGTGGGGCATCTGAGACTCAGCTGTCACATGATGTGAACTATGATCAGTTATATAACAACCAGTTTTATTCACTTGGTATCAAGATAAAAGCTACACATGTGAAACTAATAGCCATTTCTTTTAAGTTTTTTTGCCATGAAGAGAGAGAAAGAAAGTGAGAAATCACCCCCCAGAGGGGATGGCTAACCCTAATTCTTATTATTCTCCTCTCCAGATTGTGTACATGCATGCACACACACATTCCTGGCCTGACCTAGCAGCCAGTCTGGAACTCGAACTGAGGTCAGCCTTGTGGGAGTCCAGCGCCTTAACCACTACACTACCTGCTGGTCCCAATAACCATCTTGATAAGAGTTTTTTTCTCTTAATTAATTGATGAATGCTTATTGGGTCTTTAGAAAATTATTAGGTCATCATAAAATATTCTCTAATAGAGACTCCAAGTAAAAGCCATAGAAAAACGTGGGAAAATAAATTATGACTTTCCCAATGACCTAATTTATCTGACTGAGGCTAGTTGGCCCAGAATAGTGGAGTAAGTGACTGCATTTTAGCTTTTTATTCAGTTTTTAATTCCTGGCTACTAAAATAAGAGTTGAACAGTTAAAACTGTCTAGTTCTTCTAGGAATAAGTTGGTTTTTTTTTTTTTTTTTTTGGTGTGTGTGTGTGTGTATAGCACTATGTTGATTTTATTTTTATATAAACGAATGAGCTAATTATTGCATAAATTTATTTTTAAGGACACTGTAAAATTAGAATGATTTAATTTCTGAATGCATACTGGACTGGAGTAGATAGGAGAAACAAATTTCTCCTGATCTAGTTACCTTGATAAATCACAATTCTGCAACTAAATTTTGAAGTGATATCTGCCAAGTCTTACAATTTAATAATGGTAGTAACAAATAATTAATTTGGAATAACAATGCTGTTCATTTTTTTAAAGAGATTTTTGCCATAGGACACATGCATTCTCCGGAGAGTGAGAAAGAGAGAGACAGAGACAGTAAAAGAAAAAGTGAGAAATCACCCCTGGGGGTGGAGAGGTAGCCATGCTGAAATGCCCCCTCCTCAACTCACCTTTTGGGATCTTAGGCACACATTCATGGGCACCCAGTGTGGTTTTCAAGCCACTAGGTTCAGGACTCAAACTGCGTTTGGCCATGTGGGAGTCCAGCAACATAACCACTACAGCACCTTGCTGCCCCTCCTTGATTTTATTTTTTAGTTAGTATATTACATGTGTTAAGATGTGCTGGTTATTTGGCAATTTGGTAGCTATGAACTTCTTTTCTTGAAGAGAGAAGGCTTCCATCAGCACAAAAGGTTTTTTTTTTTTTTTTTTTTGGAGAGGTTTTTTTGCTATAGGGTGCATGCGCTCGCCAGACAGAGAGAGAGAGACAGAGAAACAGAAAGCGAGAAATCGCCCCCCAGGGAGGATGGCCACACCGCAATCCCTTCTCCTCCATTTTCCTCTCGGGATCTTGGGCACGCACACACACGTGCCTGGCGTGAGTTTTAAGCCACCGGGTCTGGGACGCGAACCGCGGTTGACTACGTGGGAGTCCAGCAACATAGCCATTACGTTAACTGCTGGTCCCAGCCCAAAAAGTTTTTTGGAGAAAAAATTAGCTGTAATCTGGTAGTGGTCAACATTTATATTGGTTCATAAATATAGACAGATATACCTGTCTGGTTAAGGAATTTCTGTGAAGCACACAGAGTCTTCTAGATTTGCAAATGAGTATAATAAATATCTATGAAATCGTAAAATGTCATATAAGATACCTCTAAAAATAATTCTTAATTAAGAGAATGACTCTAAAATTTCAGCAATATTAAGACAAACTTGAAAGGGTTGTTTTTATAAATGAATAGCCATTACTAATCATTAATATAGTAATAATAGTATCTTGGTCATGTACTATGAAAGTTAAGTTTGGATAAGTGTCAAAATGAAAAATTAAAAAACCAGAAATGTTTGGTTTAACTTTAACTTGTGGAAGAATGACTTTTACTTGAAGTGTCTATTGGCAATAAAAGCAAAACATGACCTGGTATTATGCTATATGTATTTTGTTTACATTGATTGATTGATTAATTCATTTAATAAATATGTACTGGGAATCTACTATATACCAGGCAGTATGCTAAAGATGTAGTGCAAAATGAGAAGTTTGGAGAGATGACTGTGATCAGTAATCATACAAGAATAAGTATACACACCTTAGAGTAATTGCTGCAAAGGAAGAACTTGTGGAAATATAAGAACATATTGTAGGTTAGAAAAATGCTAGCCTTAGAGTTTAAAGAAGGGTTCCCAGAACTAAGTATGTTTGAATTCTGGTCTGAATGATGAAAGGTATTAACTTAAAGAAAAAGAAACTGTCCGAAGAAGATCTTATAAGATATTCAGAGCAAATAAGATGAAACGGAGAATAGTGCTTTCAAGGAACAAAGTCCAGGGTAGAAAAACATTTCGACATATGGTGAAAGTGGTTTAAAATGACAATTTAGAGATAAGCATAGATTAGCTCACGAAGAATCATAAAGACCACTGGAGAGATTTGGATCTTTATTCTAAAAGCAGTAGGAAATTATTGGATGAGCTTTAAACAGAAAAATAGCTTAACGAATATAAAACATTTCTCTAAGTTCTGTAGGGTAGAGCAGGAGTGGATTCTGGCAGGGCAGGGAAGAGGTTCTTATAGTTGTACAGGTGAGGGATTTTGAGAATTTAAGACAAAGGGGAGTGAGTAATAAGGGTGAAGTGATGGCTTACACATCACAGATTACCCACAAGAGTAAAGATGAACTTCACATTTCTGTTTGGCCTGCTGGATAGATGCTCATTCTTGATTAGCATGGTTTCCTCTACTCTTTCAGCCTGATTTTACTCTCATACTGCAGTCTTAACTGCAGTCTTAACTGCAGTCACGCCTACAGAAGTGGTCTACTTTTGAAGTTCTAGAAAAGAGAGTTTTTCAATTTTTAGTGATTCTGGAACCTGTTGTATGTTCACACTTCTGTAGTCATTTCTTTCAGGAAGCCAACAGTTAATTCTGAATATATGATTCTTAGAAGCCCAATTTGGAAAGACATGTGGAATTGACAGCTTTAAATTACCTAAGTGATTCTAGCAGAAAGTCTGCCTGGAGCATCAATATGTTTTCATAGAACTTTCCTTTTGTTTCATTGACTTTTTTTATATATATATATCAGGAAATCCTAATCCTAAATGTGTAGCATGAAGCTAACCTTGCTTACCCATTCATCAATATGTCAGGGATAGAAACAAGTTGGAAGTATGTACAGAGTTTGGTAGGTAGCTTAAAAATACACTTAAAAGGAAGTGTTGGGACCCTTGTCTTATCTCTTCGGTCTGACACTGATAGTTACTGAATAAAGGAGATTTGGTAAGAGCTGTGGAATCTATGGCACAAACTTGCTTTTGGATAGTTGAGTTTTTGGTCAAGCATCTATGTGGAGATGTCAAGTATACTGCTATCAAATGGGTTTTCTTTTTTCTTTTTAAAATTATTTTAAAAATTTATGTATTATTTCTTTATAACTAATTTATTTTTATTTTCTCAAACATTTACTTTACATATCAAAATTTTTGCTCATACTCTATAGTTTGTGAGAGTCAATAAACAAATTTCAAAATGTACAAAAACACCAGAGTTTTAAAGATAACTTTCAAAATATTTGTTATAATTTTCTTTGCGACTCTATAACAGAGACAGTATGATTGTAAATATTTTTGAGAAAATATTTACACGTCAACTATTCAAACTGTTGAAAAGCAAACACCCAGCATGTAATTCACACATGAACATTCCCAACTCGATTCTGCCTACCAAGTATTCAGTGATTTACCACCTGCTAGCAAAGGTCAGCCTCTTTTTCTTCCTCAAAGTCTTTCTCAAGGTAATCCTCCCCTTGTGGCTGCTTTTTTGCAATCTCTACTGATTACAATGCTGGGCTGGAGAAGTCCAGGTTATTTTATGGTAAGAATTCTTTCATATGGTTTCTCTAGTTCCCTCTGCCAAGCAGAACTGCTTATGGCAATCTTTCCAAGAGCTTTTGTTGGCTTTCTTGAGATCTACCTTGGTTCCATAGTTTTCTGGCCATATCTTCAGATAAGACATTCTAGTCAAAGCCCTGGTAATAATGATCATTTCTAATTTCTAATGCAAGGCAATAGTTATTACTGAACTTATGCAACTAACCTTTCTGCCACAAAGTACGAATACTCACAAATATTTTCCAATTATAGAGAGGTCCAGAAAGGATAAAAATTATGTTTCAAATTAAAAAATAAAAGAATTGAGCAAAAAGCATCTTTCTTTTTTTTTTCTTTTTCTTTGTTTTTCCTTTTATTTTTTTCATTTCATTTTCTTCCATACATTCAATTACATTATTATTTGTCTTATAAAATGGATATTTCAACAGGTGAACATTTCTCCCTAGTACTGTTGATAAAACTATGAAATATCTTCAACAGATATTCTAACAAATTGCTGAACCTACCAAAAGATCAATAGAAAGCAAAAGTCCTTAAATATGGAAAAGAAAGCATAGTAAAAAAAGTCAGTACTGTTTTAGTCAAAAGTCATAAAATTCTATTTCACTAGTTCAGCCTCAAGTAATTAATCTCTCTTCTATTGAATTTGCAGTGTTACCGTGATCTCATCTTTCTGTTTAAATTCTGGAAGTTAACAATCAACATTATTATTGATACTTCCTAGCATTTTCTTGGTTGCTTTTCGTTCTCTTATTTCTGTCTGGGAGACTTTAGTTTTCCTGATAAAGCACTCCCTTCTGAACTTCTTGGAGAGTTGGTCAGGTGTTGGTAAATTCTTTCAGGTTTTATCTTTTCTTCCTATATGAAGAATAATCTTGCCAGATATAGTATTCTTGGCTGAAATTGTTTTCTGTTTTTGAAGAGTTGTTTTTTTTTTTTTTTTTTTGGCTATAGGGTGCGTGCACTCGCCAGACAGGCAGAGAGAAACAGAGAGACAGAAAGCGATAAATCACCCCCCAGGGGGGATAGCTATGCCACAATTCCTTCTCCTCCATTCTCCTCTTGGGATCTTGGGCACACATGCACATGCACCCGGTGTGAGTTTAAGCCACCGGGTCTGGGACTCAAACCATGGTTGACTACGTGGAAGTCCAGTGACATAGCCATTACACTAACTGCTGGTCCCTGAAATTATTTTTCATTTACCACTTTTTAATTTATTTTCCCATTCTTTCCTTGATCGCATTGTTAACAATGAGAGGTCAGATGTTAGCCTAATGGAATAATCTTTGTAAGTAACCTGACGTTTCTCTCTTGCCAATTTTAGTATCTTGTCTCTGTCTGAGGATTTGGCCACTGGCTATAATGTGCCTTGGAAAAGGTCTTCTTGGTTTGGTTCTATTAGCCATCCTTTGTATTTCTTGGGTCTGGATATTTGAATGTCTCTCAAGGGTTTGGAAAATTTTCTTCCAGGATTTCATGGAATAGTTTATCAGTGCTCTTACTAGTTTTGTTCACCTTCTGGGATACTGATTACCTGAATGCTTGGGCACTTAATGGTGTCTAGTATTTCTCGTGTTATGCTTATGTTTTTGGGTTATTTTCTGTGTTTTTGGTGATCTTCTCTAGGTCAGAGGCTTTGTTCTCAACATCCAAGATTCAGTCTTCTGCATGGTCTTATCTGCTTTTAATACTTTTCGAAGGAAGTTTTGATTTCCTGTATTAGAGCCTTCTTCTCTAACAGCTTCGTTTGATTCTTTGTTTATTGCATTATTTCTTACTTCAAATTGTGAAAGAACTTACTCATTTCCTGGAACACATTGTCTCCTTTCTCTTGTACCTTTTGGGTCATTGTTTCTCCTCCCTTGCATCTCATTTAGCTTTGTCACTGTGAGTATTCTGAATTCTTTACTGTTTATTTCCACGAGCCCCATTAAACTGTCTGTGGATGACAAAGGCTTGTTCTTTTCCCTTGGGGGAGAGATATTTTCTTGGTTTCTCGTATTTCTTGTGCCTCTGTGGTGGTTTCTGGTCATCTGATAGATTATGTTTCTTCCTTATTTCTTGGAGTTAATTCTGAGTGTTCAGAGGTGTGTGGGAGGAGGTGATCCATAATCTCTCCGCAGTTCCATTTCCCTGATGCTCACCGAGCAACCTGTGCTTTTGACTTTGGAACTGGATATTACAAAGGCCTTACAGTTTCTAGGGAAGAAGTGCACCTGGATTGAGCTGCAAGGTTTCACGTGAGAGTTCAGAAGTGTGTGGGAGATGAGCCGTTCTCTCTGCAGTTTGGCATTTCTCCCTGCTGCTCACTCTGCAGTCTCTCTTTTCTGAGTTTTAGTTATTTGGTGGTGTTTTCACTTTAGGCTAATTGCTTAGAGAAGGTTTCTGTAACTGTAGCATCATGTGCTTTCCTTTACCGTAATGTACTTCTGAGACAATTTCTTTCCTCTGCTGTGTTTTGCAACGTGGTATCCACAGAAACAGATTTGGAGTTCAGATTTATATACAGGAGTTTCTTCCTTTAGGCAGCATGTTCAGTAAGGGTTGAGGATTTCTATGACCCTAACTGTATCAGATGCTTGGCTATTGTGCACCGAGGCCTGTTTAGACACTCGTGGGTGGAGGCTGGCTGAGCTTTTTTTGCAGTTTGGAAGAGGGGGTTTAGAGCAGAGTTTCAGTTGCCTTGGTCCCAGAACATGGCAGAACATATCTCATATTTAAATGGCTTCTGGATGAGCATTTTTGGGTCTGGAAGATGGGGTTTAGAGCAGAGATCAGCTGCCTTGGAAACAGAACACAACAGGACACACTTCAGGTTTTAAGTGGGTTCATGGGGTTTTCTAATTCAGGTACATGGTTTGGGCTAGTAACGTAAATTTGAAAATTAGGTTGGGGGAATAATGGACTAGGCAATCATATAATTCATTATCTAAGCCAGACACTTTCAAAAGTGAAAAGGGGTGTTATTAATAATTGCACTGAAATAATAGGTAATTGAGAATGTCCTAGAATTAAGGGAGGTAGAGTCACTCCAGGAAACAAAACATCTTAAATTTGAATTGAAGTTGTTACCAACTCCTCCACAAAGAAACCACCAGTGAAGATTGACATTGTTTGGTTTAACATTTCTGTATGTTAATCACTGTTATTACCTACCCATTCAACTAGGAAAAAACAACAGTGTTACTTTAAACCAAAATTTAAAAACTCTCCTTTTGTTAGGCTGAATGAAATGTTAGCCATTGTTTAGATATTGTTGTTTAATTTTTTTATTTTTGGAAGGCTCTTTGTAACTGTAACTACAGAAAGTATTTTTCAGAGGGAATATGTTATTTTTTGTGTCTGCTCAGTATTCTTTTACCATTCTTTTTATTTGTTTGTTTCATTTGGCATGAGTAGTCCGAGACTCCCTTGCCTCTATGTGGCAAGTAGAAACTTGTTAAAAGCAGCAAAGAAGCCCGTTACCTTAAGTGAAAGTGACAGTCAGGGCCGATGTAATCTTTCCTTCCCTTGACCACCTTTACATGTAAAAATGGTGTCTGAGCTGCCAGATCAGTCACATACCTGTGGAAGCAAGTGCTTAAAATAGATATACTGGACCTGAATAATTGAACTAGCTAAACAATATTCAGTGTCAGCAGCTGCATTATTTATTTATTTTTGATGTGAGAAAAATTAGCTCCTGGGAACCAGCAGTTAGCGTAATGGCTATGTTGCTGGACTCCCACGTAGTCGACCGCGGTTCGCGTCTTGGACCCAGTGGCTTACAACTCACGCCGGGCGCGTGTGCATGCGTGCCCAAGATCCCGAGAGGAGAATGGAGGAGAAGGGATTGTGGCATGACCATCCCCCCGGGGGGTGATTTCTCGCTTTCTGTCTCTATGTCTCTCTCTGTCTGTCTGGCGAGCGCACGTGCCCTATAGCGAAAAACCTCTCCAAAAAAAAAAAAAAAGAAAAGAAAAATTAGCTCCTTATATTTAAGACACTGCTCATCAGTTTTCCTACATGTTTGTAGCAAAACCCTTCCAATATGAAGCAAAGTCAGGAGACAATTAACTATCCAAAAACTTGACTACAGAGAAGTTATTCAGCATGGTCATTGCTGCTGATTTTACAATGATGGGTTCTATATATTAAAAGCTTCCCATTAAGTGATAACTTGGGTTCAAACAATTAATTAGATAAAATGTATATGAAAGTATGTGTTTTGCAAAGTAATAGCATGACTGGGGCAAATTTATGTACTAATTGTTCCTAGGTTTCCTGGGTGCTTCTGAGTGGCTTATATTTGCCTCAGTAATGGTTTGACACTATTTAGTGGTGCTTGTCTACTCTGGTTTATATATTAATGGAGGCTCTTTATAGTTCTGTGGGACACATTTACAAAATGAAGCAGAGTGCCTATTTTATTGTCTTCAATATAGAGAGTATATTTCAGATATATTGGAATACTGAAGGAATCTACTCTCTACCTTCTTGCTTCTCTACAGAAGCTGTTAGCTCTTTTTGCCAACCTCAAACTTGCAGACTGGAAGATGAGGTCTAAGATCCAATCCAATTGTATGTATCTAAAAATCAGACTCCCATGGAATTTTATTAAGGGGTTTTACTATGTGAGTTATTTATTCTTTAAATGCCTTGTGGTTTTTGCAACAATAATAGCTACCCATGATAATAATTGACCCTCCCATACAGTAAGGGATGTATAGATAGCACTCACCTGACTACCCTTTGACTCATATCATATATTCTGAAGCTTGTGGGATGGTTAATAAGTTTAACGACTCAGAACCTTCTGGCCCATATGCTTTTCTGTGTAGGCCACATTATGGAAGTTTTCATTTGTGTCTTAGTCCTAATTACCTTTTTGAAAATCGAAGAAGTCCAGTTAAGTCAAATCTTGGTTACATTTCCTATTACAACATTTTCTAAATTGGTTTCTGCAGTCATGTGCTTAAAGTTAGAAAAAGTCAGCATTACACATTGTTTCTCAACTTCAAGTTTTCTCAGAATTGCCATTCTTGAACTTCTAACATTGTAGTAAAGAGAACATTTCAGATTCATTTAAACACCCCATTTTATTTAGGAGAATATTATGGGACTAATGTCTTATGCAACCTACATGAGATCGTGCAGAGTCCTATAGTAAGTTTGGAGGGATGATTTCATTCCAGATATGAAGCATTAGTATGGACATGGAAGTATCTTTTTTGTTTTGGGCTCCCTTTAAAAGTATAGGTGTTTTCCCTTTCCAATGTTTGTTTTTTAATTTGAAGACCATTGTAAGATTAAATCGTGATATGAACTCAATTGTCAGAGTGGAAAGTACCCTGCTCAATTTGAAGAGTCTGGAGCAGCAATCTGTAGACCCATGGGCTAAAAGCACAATATGTTGCACTGTCTGATTGAAAAATGAAAAATGCAGTAATGAGTTTCAGAGCTGAAAGATATTTAGTTATCTATTTTACTCTTTTTATTTTGCAAATGAGAAAATTAGCACTCATAAAAGAAAAGTGGCCCACTTTTGGTTAGCAGCCAGTTGGTGGAAGAATCAGAATTAAAACTATTAGCAAATTAGTATTTTTTTTTCCTACTCTGTGATGCTTTCTCACAATTCTTGGAACACAGTAACTTAGTAAATGTTCCTTGAATAAGTAAATGATTAAATTAACATCAATAACTAAATATTTTCTCTGAAGCTTCTTTTTTTTAAATTTTCCTTCCATATCTCCAGAATCTTTCCCCAGAATTCCTTATATGCTAACTTTTTAAATTTTAATTCTTCTGATAGTAAATAAACTCATCTGTCATCCATGTTTCTTGTTAAGCAACCATAAAAGTCAATAATTTATTGCAATAATTTATTTCCTGGGTTATCCATATGGGGAAAAATATCTTTGATAATAAAGATGAAAGCGAGACGGAGAAGATATTCCTTGAGAAAAGATTTCCCATTCCTGTTACACACCAGTTTCTTCCAACCAATGCCTGAAGTGGCTTTTGTCACTTACAGATGCACCATGAGAGCCAGATGTGTTCACAGTAGAGGGTTCTCTGTGACCATAATTTGTGAAGTGGCAGGGACCTCTAAATTCCTGAGCCCACACTTCCCCACAATCAATGTGTATTCTGGGAACAAGTAACACGCTCACATTTTTGGATTCTATTTAAGACTATGACATGGATTCAGTAAGAATCCCACAGTCCAACATTTAATACCAAACATATCCCTAAATCTGAATTAACAGACCTGAATACGCACATTAGATGCTATTAGATGAGCAATTTGTATATTTGTATATCAAACAAACATAAAATGAAAGTGACAAACATAAACAAAGTCGTCACAGGACTCTGTGGCCTTCGTGGTGGATATAATTACCTTTGTAAGCTAAGACTTTGTAGAGAGTTGTTCTCCAGGACAGAAGGAAGTTAAGAAAGGTGCTGCCATACATTCTGTAATGATATTCTCTCAAAAGTAGCATGGAAATAGTCCAGAAAAACAAATTGAATACTATTAATTCTCTCTCTCTCTCTCTCTCTCTCTCTCTCCCTTTTTTTTTTTTTTTTTTGAGAGATTTTTGCTATAGGGCGTGTGCGCTCGCCAGACAGAGACAGAGAGACAGAAAGCGAGAAATCACCCCCCAGAGGGAATGGCTAAGCTGCAATCCCTTCTCCTCCATTCTCCTCTCGGAATCTTGGACACGCACACACATGTGCCTGGCATGAGTTTTAAGCCACCGATTCTGAGACTTGAACCGTGGTCGACTACATGGGGGCCCAATGACATACCCATTACGCTAACTGCTGGTCCCAATAGTATTAATTCTCTTCATATGGGCAATCTGGATCTGGTTATCTTTACAAACAGTCCCAATTTCTCAGTAGTTTTATCTTCATTTGTGTTCATCTTATGTCTGTTTGGATAACTGAAGTCTGCATGTCAATCCATTTGTGCAAACAACTCAGTTTCTTGTGATGACCTGCAGTGTTCATCATGGCAGGACTACACTTTGGCAACTTTTTCCCGGTGCTAATTTTTGCCTTTATGTTCTTTTAATAGTGATGTTCTTTTTCTTAAATAAGGCAAATCAAAACATTACTTGAACTATATGAAGTAACCTATTCCATAAGGGTAATCTTATAAACAAATAAAACAATAGCCATATAATTTAATGTGGTTGAAAAATCTTCTGCTTTAAAGCAGCTGTTACTTTCTGCTTTATTGTTCATTTTGTGGTCTGTGTGTGTGCTCAAATTAGTCATTATTTATTGTAGAGTATTTTGCTTTTTGATGTTTTCTTTGAAAATGGGAAAATTTAAAAGGAGAGTAAAACAATAAGCCTTTTATATTCTAGTGTCAGTGAACTTATTAGGTACTTACTTCAACTGAGAAAGACAAGATAGAAATGTTGAGTTTAGAAACGCCAAAGAAAGGTTGTGTTAAGTTTCAAAAATTTAAGATAGGATGACCATGGAATTAGAGAGAATGAATCTATACTTAGTAGTCCTAATTTGTTTTTATGGGACTGTTTGATATATCTCGAGGATCCCATTAGTAGCAGAAAATAGTCTGTGCGCATATTGAGGTGGGTTAAGTAGAGTCTTTATGACTTAATTTTAAAGAGTATATTAATTTAATAGATGCAAAGTCAATAGCACTCAAAGTACCATTTAAGTCAAATCACCCTTTATTCTTATATTCTACACTCACTCAATGAGTTGAATCAAAAATGATTTTCCAAGTGAGTTGACAGTGGTCAGATTTCTTTTATCATCAGATGCCAAGACAATTATGCACACATCGCATTTACAGAGTCCTCCTTCTCGAGTAGTCATTTCTATAACATTACTTTTTTTTTTTTTTAAAGTAGACAAGATGTGATTTTTGAGTACAGGTTCTCAAAAAAACGTGCCAAGCTGGAATGTAATTGTAGGCTGTATTATTAACTCAAAGGCTGGCATCATTTCAGCATAAAAAAATAACAGTTATGGGAATGAGGACCCCCTTCTTTTAATCATGAAAGAGCTTGTGTATGGATATTATGAGGGATTTTCCCGAGCCTTATTCTTAAACAGATTACACTATTCAAAGTCTCAAAGAATCAAAATCGTGCTCAGCTGGGGCAGTCAATGTGCAGTCTAAACATGTGACAGATGCAGAGAAAACTTCAAAGATGCCATTACAAATGCCTGTGGAGATATTTAAGGAGCCAGATGCTACTGTTTCATGTCTTCCGCAGCTCTGAATGTGGCCTGTGATCACCTTCCAAAGAGGAGGTGTGGTTCAATATGGTGAGGAACAGAACACCACCTAATCTTTTTGTAGTTGTGTGCATACATTGTATGGCTGGAACGTGAGGGGCTAGGATCAGTGATTCTAACGGGGAGGATATGTATATGAATTTGCTATGCCTTATAAAAACATGAAAGCACAACTGCAAAGAAATATGTATATGATGTATTCTGTGAAAGCGCTCCTGTCTAAAAAGCATGATTTATGGGTGCGTATTGCCACAGAAGCACTTTTTTTTCTTTAACTTTTGCCATTTATTTAGACACTAAAAGAGGTAATAAATATATTCATTATGGGTAGTGTTTATTTCCCATTTTGTTTTGGTGTTGAAAAATAAATTACTTGAGACAACATATTATTAAGTGCATGTTTCATTTGCATCACAACTGCATTCTGGAGTAGAACGTAAGCAATATTTTGAGATAGACTGAAGCTCCAGGTAAATACAAAGGTAGTGAGACTTAACTAAAAATCTAAACATATCACCTGCTTTTTATTTTATACGGATTTCTTTATTTTGATCGTTTTCTTTTCCAGAATAGGCTCAGTAAGAGACTTTGCTCTGTCTCAGCTTTTAAAAATACAGTCTCATAGGCCTATTATTTCACATGGAGTAAAGGGAAAATAAAGACAACTTCTAGGGAATGTGATATGACAATAAAATAAAGTAGATATTTGAGTCTTTTTTTTTTGCATTGGAGAAAATAATTCTACCTAAATTTATTCCTATTATATGTGTGATGTATCCTAGCCTATCTTCTATTAAACCTATGGAGAAATTATTTTATTGATTTTGAATGGAAATATGTGCGTCTTATAAAAACCTCATATGATAATTATCTACTTGCGAAGAGATGGCTATAAGTGGAAAATAAATAGCAAAGGATATTTTTCTTTCTAATGTAAACATCTGGCAGTAATCCTTGCTTACACAATTAATGGGCATTTAATTGGCAATGATCAGTTTATTGCTGCAATATGAAGTGAATGTTTCCCCAGGAACAAACAGCTGTTGCAAGAATTTCACAGTGATTTAGCAAACACCAGGTGATAGCTGTGTCTAGAATTGAGTGTTCTGTCTCTTAGCAATTCACGGTGTGCTGGAAAAAACAAACGAGGTTAACAGTAGCAGAGGTAAAGCGATGTGATTGTCACTGACATTAAAATCTACGCAAAAACCAAACTTAATAAAACATTACATTACATTAGATGGTATCCATGGCTCAAATATATACATACATATATAGAGAATTTCTTCAAGAAGCAAATATTAAGTTGGCATGACGTTAATCTGTCTATCTCCAAGTACTATTTTATGTCTTGTTTTAGAGATATATGGTGGATGATTTTTTTTTTTGTATTCTAATACTTTATCTTTTTAAGAGTAAGAAAATTTGATAATCATGATTCTAATTTTTTGATTAAAAAGTTACCGAAGTCATTCAATGGTTACTGACAATTACATTTTCTCTTAATAGATTTTATTCAACTGTCTAGAATTAAATGCACCCCTTTTTAATTTGCATTGCTTGTGAGCTGCTTTCCCATTAAGTTTTAAATAAAAAGTTTTTCATTTTTCATTATGCACTCTTATTACTAATTTAATAAAATGATAATAGCTATGCAAACTTTCTGTTACTACTCAGCTTTTGGCATAGATTAAATTATACATTTTACATGGAGCAAACTGGCAGACAGAGTTATTTCATAAAGCTGAGTTTCATTAGTGGAGAAAGTAATTTTGCTTCAGTAAAAAAAGAATGCTTTTATTTACTCTACTATTTAGTATTACCTCATGCTAGAATCTATGAACAATGAACTCCAATGAACAAAGCATTAAGGGCCAATTTATAGAACAATGCTTTTATTTTTTCATGTATGCATTCTGCAATAATTCATCTCCATGACAAAAGCAGACAATCAATCATCTTCTATTGTGCCTTTCTCAATAAAATTACCATTCTTGATGTAACAAAAGAAAGCTGCCTAAGTAACAGGAACAGTTTTACATGCTCAAATCAATAAATTGACCATCCTTCCCAAACCCTTTACCCATTAATATGACAATGCAGTTTTATGTTTAACTTATCTATATGATTATTAAATTATTGTTAAATAGCATTATTCTTTTTTTTATTCAAGAAAACAATGAGAAATAGGAAAGTAGTTTAAAGAAAATCTTGCAAGTGTTTCAGTGATAAAACTTTTTGGTCTAAGAATGTGGACATGTTATCATCCTGTAATTGTGTATAAGGTAAAATATGTCACATACAAATAATATGTAAATAAAAGTCCTGAAATCATATGGAATGTATGTATTATTACAAAATGTATTTTAAAAGTATGTGAAAATGGCACATTTCAGGTAATCCTGTAATACATGGTATTGTTCTTAAAATGAGAAATTTCTATGCAACATATGTTAAACATAAAAACTTGTGCATATATTATAAAAAGTGAAAACTGTAAAGATAGTGTAAAGGAGGCATAAAGTTAAAAAATTATGTGCAAGTTTTGATACTAGAAAAATGAGGAAGGAATAATATAGATATAGATGTAGCTTCATCTCAATTCTATTTTTGGGGGGGAGGTAAGAATTATTTATTTAATTTTATTTATTATTAATTTTCTTTTTAAATTTTAATTATCAATTTAATATTGTATTTTATTTATTATTATTATAATAATTATTGTTTTAAAATTTGCATTAGAGCACATGTGCTCACCAGAGAGAGGCAGAGAGAAAGAGAGAGAGAGAGAAAATGAGAAAACAAGCCACCAGGTTTGGACTTACAACCGTGGTCAGCCCTGTGGGAGTCCAGTGCCTTCACCACCACGCCACCTGCTGGTCCCGCTACATACCAGTTCGGAATAACTAGTTGTTTCAACTGGAATAGAAATTTCCCATTAAAAAAAGTAAAAGTTTTTGGAAATTTTCTAGCCAATGTAAACTGCAAAATTGACATATATATTTCATTTTCATACAATATCAATATATAGTCCTATTATAACCCCAAACATCTCTCAGAGATCCAATGGAAGTACAACAAAATTCTTAGATTAAAATATGAATAGTTTCTATATAACCTACCAGAGTAACAGGATTAATTTAAGCTAACAACACTTATGTCATTAACTATTTCAAAATTCAGATGGCTTTAGAACCTCTGAAGCCTTTCATTAATTGTGTTTTCCTTTTTCTGAATTAATGAGGCCAGGCCATAACATGTTTCAAGAAAATGAAGTCCTCTGTTACAGAAATGCAAATGCAGTGGTTTAGCATCCTAGATACTACAACTGAGAATAGTTTTGTTACTGTATATAGGACATAATAATAATTCATAATCATTTATACATGAATTATTTAATTAAATTCTGAATAACATCTGCTCATAATATTAGTAGTTTCTGAATTTAGTTCATGAATTCCTCCACCATGTCACAAGAATGGCATTCTAACTTCATAGTAAAATAAATACATTACCATATTTGGTTGGACATTACTTTTTAATCTCTAATAATTAACTTAAAATTGAAATATAAAGTAATCCTATAGCTGAAAGTTTAAAGTAAATGTTAATAAAAATTCTGCTACGGGGCTGGCAGATGGCATGGTGGTTAAAGGTGCTGGACTCCCACATGACTGGCCATGGATCAAGTCCTAGACCTGGCACCTTGCTTTCTCGCTTTCCCTTTCTATCTCTCTTTGTCTGTCTCTGGTCAAACTAAAGACTAATAATAATCAATAAAATAAAATAAATCATTCTTTATTGAAAAATTCTACTACCATCTATTGTAAATTAATATTTTAATTTAATTAGGCCTCTGTAGACTTTATATAGTTTATCTTGTTTCTCTTTCTTTTCCCCATAATTTTGTTGATTCATCTTGATTTAATGCCCAATATGATATAATGCATTATCTACTCAGATCTATTATGGATAATTAGTTCTTAATAAGAGTCTTGTTTGTTTATGTGAAACTTCACCTTCATGCAAAGGAATTTTTTCAGAGAAAACTGAAAACCTGCTTTATGTTGGACACTTCATTTTTGTCTTACCATCCTTAGCTATAGTTGCTACAGAAAGAAAAAACAGAAGCTTTCTCCAGGAAAGCAAATTCCTTTTTTTTTTCTTTTTTTGGAGAGGTTTTTGCTATAGGGCGCGTATGCTTGCCAGACAGACAAAGAGAGACATAGAGACAGAAAGCGAGAAATCACCCCCCAGGGGGGATGGTCACGCCGCAATCCCTTCTCCTCCATTCTCCTCTCGGGATCTTGGGCACGCACGCACACGCGCCCAGCGTGAGTTTAAGCCACTGGGTCCGGGACTCGAACCGCAGTCGACTACGTGGGAGTCCAGCGACATAGCCATTACGCTAACTGCTGGTCCCTCAAATTCTTTATTATACATGGCAATACTGTGGAACTATTCCTTAACATCACAGACAAGCTCTGCCATGCATTGAGCTTTTAGCTCTGTCTCCTGTGTCTCAAGCAGCTTTCCAGCTCAGTTAGTCACTTATTTTCCCTTGTAACCATCCCAACCTCTCTTCCCCATGCCCTCTATCCTTCTTCCACATCTATCTTTTCTCTCTTTCTTTCCTAATATGGCCAGCTTAATGAAAGTGTAAAGAACAACATCCTCAGTGTTTCCTTACAACTTTCTCTGGGGAGGCAAAATGTAGGACCCACCCAGGATGTTAGCATCCAGTGCCATTTGATTAATCCTGGGACTTTGTTATATTAATATTTACATTTTAGAACTATGGCTACTGTCCCTGACGACCCTTGGTTTCTGTGGCTTATGGATGGCAATGTTTACTTGGGTCATTTGCGCTTTCCAGAGACACAGAGAAAGGGAGAGGGAGAAACGACCCTGTCACTGGGGCATACCACACTGCAATCCCTTCTCCATTTCTCCTTTTGGGGTTTTGGGCGCACACAGATGCGCACTTGGCGTATTTTGAGCTGCTGGGTCCCAGACTCAAACTGTGTAGGAGGCTACATGGGGTCTGACTCCCCTAACGACTAGGCCACTGACCTGGCTTGGCGACATTTACCTCTCACACACATCCCAACAGACAAAACCAAAGAAAACAAAGCCAAATATATTTGCAGATACAAAAGCCAAGAATATTCTATCAATATTTGAAGTTTCTTTGTTTTCCTTACTCTTTTCATAACCTTATTTTGTGTTTGTTTTTATTTCTGATCTATACAGCCACTGAATCTGTCTCATACCTTGTCAATTGTCCTTGATAGTCTGCGATTATGGTTTCTTGAGGAATTTAGGTAGAGAACATAAGTTGGAATCATAAATATCAGAAAAAAATCCAGCCTGACCTCTTGGACGAGTAACTTCTACCTTGTGACTACTGAATTGCAGTGGTTCTCACATTTCAGTGGGATCCACTGGAGGGTCTGTTAAAACACAGTTTATGGGCTTGCTGTTGGTATGGCAGTTACGGTAGCTGAATCTCATATGGCCAGCTGCACAGTTAGAGTCCTGGACCTTGCGGCTTGAAAGGCGTGCTAGGCATCCATGTATGTGTGCCCAATATCCTGAGAGAAGAAGGAGGAGAAGAGATTGCAGTGTGGCCGTGGCCATCTCTTCCCCCATCATGAGGTGCGATTTCTCTCTCTGTCTCTCTCTCCAGTGAGGATGCACACCCTAGAGTAAACAGAACAAAAAATACATTTCACTGAGGTCCACTTCCAGAGTTTCTGACTCAGTAGAGCAGTGAGTGGTAGAGAATTTGCATGTCTAGCCAATTTCTGATTCTGCTGGTCCTTGGAGACTTTGAGAACCATCATTATGTTAGTTGAGCTCAGATATTTTACATCTTAAAATTGGGAAGCCTATAATCCAGTGAATTTATATTTATCAATTTTGACTTTAAAAAATATTATTTAGGGTCCAGCAGATGGCGTAATGGTTATATTGCTGGACTCCCACATAGTCGAGTTTAGTTTGAGTACCGGACCCAGCGGCTTAAGACTCACACCAGACACATGTTTGTGCATGCCCAAAATTCCAAGAAGTGTATGGAGAAGAAGGGATTGTGGCATGGCTATCCTCCTGGGTAGGATTTATCACTTTCTGTCTCTCTGTGTCTCTAGTGAGTGCACATGCCCTATAGCAAAAATCTCTCTCTCTCTACACACACACACACACACACACACACACACACACGTTATAATGTAATAATTTGAAAAATGCTACATTTGGCCATATTGAGCAGACTATAAGCTGAATATATTTTTGACTCAATGCAATTGGTACCTTCAGACTGATGTCACCGAATCCTAAACTTATTCTGCAAAGCTGTTTTTTGTTTTGATAAAAATGTAGGTATTAAATTATTTATATATCTGGGGCCAGCAGGTGGTGTGGTGGTTAAGTCGCTGAACTCCCATGTGACGAACTATAGTTTGAGTCCCAGACCTGGTAGTTTGAAGGTCACACCAGACTCATGTGGATGTGAACCCAGAATCCCAGGAGGAGAGTGGAGAAGGGATTGCAGTGTGGTCATCCATCCTAGGGGGTGATTTCACACTTTCTCTGTCATTTTCGTCATCTCTCTGACATGCACATGAGCCCAGTGGCAAAAAACAATTTACAAATTACAGTTTCGTAATTTTTTTTCTTGCAATTAAACCTTCCTGCCTTTGCTTGCTTTGCTGTCCTCTGTAAATTCTTCAACATATGACCTTAGTCATGCTCTGGCAATGACCTCCCTTCTGATTTCTGTCTGCTCTTCAAAGATGTGACTCCAAGTCACATCAGCCTATGACGTGATGCTTAATGGAGCTGGACTGGATCCCACATGCCTGACTATGTGGTTCGAGTTCTGTACCCAGTGGCTTGAAGTGAATTCCACACATGTAAGCATGGTTACTCAAAATCTCGAAAGAACGGAGAAATAGAGGAGAAGAAATTGCAACATGACCATCCCCCATGGGAAGTGCTTCCTCACTTTCACTCTCTCTGTGAAGTACACATGCCTTCTGGCAAAAGTTTTAAAAAATTCTAACTTTAAGTCAATCCAAACATTCTTCTTTCTCTAATATGTGTGGACTGCTGAGTGCTGATGGGAAAAGTGACGCTGTAACCACCACGGATCTCTGACTTCCAGTTTCAGCTAGGTCCAGAAGGCTTTCTGCTGTGCCTCCTTTCTTCATTTGCTTCACTTTTCTATCACTGTGCCTACTTTGAAACTTATCTTTCTAAACTTTTTAGACAATCACACTACTTACCACTCTGCATATAATTTTAATTCCTGCTTTATAGAGAAAGTGCTAAAAATCACATAGAAATGCTCTCTGCCATTAAATCCATTTGTCCCTCCCAACAAGCAATAAGACCCTCATTCTTTTTTTTTTAATTTTCCAGAGAGAAAAATAAATGAATAAATAAAGCTAAATTTTAAAAAATTCTAAAAAAATTTGTTTAAAAAACAATTTGGACTAGCAGGTGGCATGGCGGTTAAAGGTGTTGGACTCACACATGGTCAACCTCAGTTCGACTCCCGGACCCGACGACCTGCTTTCTCTCTTCCTCTCTCTCACTCTATCCCTGTCTGGTCAAATAAAAACTAAGTGGGTAAGTAAATAAAGTCAAATAAAAAATAATTCTGAAGAAAAAAAAAGAATTGTTTAATTTTCCAGAGGGAAAGTGAGCAAGGGAAAACATTCCTCAAGGGAGATGGTCACACTGCAATCTCCTTTCCTCCATTTCTCCCTCCCGGGATTTTGGGCACACACACACACATGCACCTGGCATAGTTTTCAGGCCTCTGTGTTGGAAGCTAGAACCATGCGGTCAACCATATTGATCCAGCTGCCTTAACACCAAGCCATTGGTTGGCGCTAAGACTGTCATTCTTAAAACAAATTCTGCTCCCAGTGATCTGGATGTATTTCTTTTTCTTTTTTCTTTTATTTTTTTGGAGAGGGTTTTTTTGCCACAGGGCGCATGCACTTGCCAGACAAACAGAGAGAGACAGAGAGATAGAAAGCGAGAAATCACCCCCCAGGGGGGATGGTCACGCTGCAATCCCCTCTCCTCCATTCTCCTCTTGGGATCTTGGGCACGCACGCACACGCGCCTGGCGTGAGTTTTAAGTCACCGGGTCTGGGACGCGAACTGCGGTTGACTACGTGGGAGTCCAGCGACATAGCCATTACTCTAACTGCTGGTCCCCTGGATGTATTTCTTTATAAGAACCTCATTTATTTAATTATTCCTCAATTCAGCTATATATTTGTCACTACTTCTTTCATGGCAGCATTAAAGTCATCCTAAATCTCTTCCAGGTTTTCTGTTTCTTCCTGGACACCAATCTCTCTCCCCTCTCCCTGGCCCACTTACTGAAATATTCGCGTCTTCTCACTGTTACCACCCCTAATCTTTTTACTTGTCAGCTGATAGCTGACATCATTCATCTAAAAATATTTTCTTCTCTTAGCTTCTACATTCTGATCTCTTTTTTTTCCTCTGTCCATTTTCAAATACTATTTTCTTCTGGCTTCAGAAAGCAGAATGATTGTCTCTACCACCAGCCTTTGAAACACCTCCAAATGCAGTCCCCATCTTGCTCTCCTCCCTGAATACAAATCCATAAATTCAGCTGTCACCTGGAGACCCTCTCCTAGAAATCCCCTCCTTACTTCACACTCAGGTTAAGCTTATCATCTTTGTCCCCTAAATATTCTTCTAATCATGTGGACTTACATGCTTAGGAATAAACAGCTCGACACAATATATAATATTCTAGTTGAGTCAGTAGACTTTGGAGTGCTTCCTTACTACTGCATGATCAGCATGGGTCATAATGTTGCATCTCTGTTTGTTTTCTATAGAATTAGGATGACAAAGTAACAATACATACTTTTAGGCACATAGTGAAATGCATATGATATAATATATGTGAAATACTTCTGCTTGAAATACAAAATGTTATATAATGTGAGATTACTAATAATAATGACATTATTAGTGTCTTTCCAAGAAGACAAAAAACTAGTAGGCAGAGCTGATTAATCATTTCTCAGGAGAATATTGTCTGCACCGTAAGAAGGTTTATTTAGTTTTTGAATTTCAATTCATGATACTGAGCAAGTCTGTGTCCATACGAGAGAGAAGGAGACACAGAGAAGCACCTTGACATGGAAAATGTCCCTTTACGTGGTTCTTAATATTTTCCGATGATTTGTTTCTTTTGGGTTTCTGTATCTTATATGCTTATTGCAGGACTGGTCCTTTTTTATATATTGAACTTTGAAGGATGTTCCCTTTTTCTCTCTTTTATTGAGGGGTGGAGGGCTTATATGCCCCTTTGACTGTATTTTTTTTCTTTTAAAAATTTTATTCTCTTTTGTTCAAGTTATTCTGAACTTCCAGACGCCTCCCTTATCTTCCAAAGCAGTATTATATTTTCTCATATTATGAGAATTCTGAGAGCTATTCATCCCTCTTAAGCCATCTTATCTTTTATTAACTAAGGCCTAGAAATCATAAAGACTTCTGTGGGAACTTTTGGAAAAGTGCTCTTTCCAAAGACAATAATTTGAGGTCTACTGTGTCAAGCTCCACCCCTCCTTGATTATCACAAATTCTAACCAAATGTGGCAACCTAATATGAAAATTTATATCACCTTTAAATCCACAGATTAGGATTTGTTGATAAGAATTTGTTGTGGAAGTAAGTACTTGATTGTTTGTTTTACTTTGTGTCAACAGGGAAAGCTCAAACGTTGCAAGATGCTGAGTTTAAATAATAAGATAGCTTGCATTTGTTCTATGATCAAAGATGCATGTTACCGTTGAAACTGCATTTAGGGTAAATTTAGTGTTTTCTGTTTGTAATGGCATCAACCATTTTTTTTTCTGGCCACACACTCCCTCTCAAATAAGTATATAGAATCCATAGTTTTTACACTTTACACATCTCTTTCAGAATCATAGAGCCTGTTTATATAATAGAAATTAAACTTGCTGAAGCCAAGTAATTTATCATGTTACTGTTAATCTGTTTTTAGCACAGTATTTCCACTCAGTAACAGCTTTCACTGGTTTAGAAATAAAGGACATGATAAAATTTTCTTGCCTATGTTGATTTCTTTAAATGAATCTGTAGAACTATTACTTTAAAAATACTTTACAGTTATTTCCTTTTTATGAAGCAATTCAAGTTTATTGCAAGATATTTAAACAGTATAAAAAGGAGTGAATTTAAAAGTATAAAATCTTCGATAATCCAGTTTCTCAGAAAGAACTTCCAATAGTATTTTATATTATCCCCCAAATTGTATCTATATACTAATAAACGTTGTACAAAAATCAATATGATATCATACTATGTTTACTGACCGACCGACAACTTGCTTATTTCACTTAATATTATATCATGGACCTTTTCTGTTTTAGTTGTTATAGTTCTGCTTAATTTTTTTCTTTGCCAGAGGGTACATTTACACACACATGAGAGAGAGAAAACAAGAAAGCACTCTTCCCCCAGCCAGGGGTCCTGGTCATACTGCAATCCCTTTTCTCTATTCCATCATGATTTTGGACACTCACATGAGCTCCTGACATATCAAGCCAGTAGGGCTAGGATTGGCTAGACCCTGGGTCAGCCATGCTTCCTCTGCACAGCCTCTGACTGCTGCACTGCAGGACTGCTGTCCCTTGCCCCCCCCTCCACTTCACCCCTTCTTTTTAAGTCATGATATCTCCATGGAAGAGCACTTTCCCCCAAGCCTCCAAGCTGCAACTGTAGTCGCATGTTCCTATGCCTGGCTTTTTTCAGACAGGGTCTTTCTATATTGCCCACACTAAACTCCATCTTTTAATGCTCCCACCTCAGCCTTCCTGAGTCACTGGAATTACAGGTGCTGTCAAATTCTTTGGGTTAGATAAGAGTCACCTTTTGGTCTCAGCCTACAGAGCACAGAGTCTTAGCAATACACATAACTGTGACTGGGTCATATTCTTCATTTTTAATAGTTGCATAATATTCCAATATCTGGAAGACCCATGCCTTATCCAATTAACATATCTCTAAATCATTTCCAGTATTTCATTACTAAAGACAAAATTATAATTTACTTATTTGGACACATATTTTTGCATGCTAGTGTGAATGTTGTTATAGAACCCATATCTACACAAGATCAAAGGGAGTACACATGCAAATAGTAGTTAATACTGATAAATTGCTTTCAGTTACAATGGTTTTATTGTTTGTAAAACCCAACAATACATGGTCTCCTTGATCGTAACTGCATCACTTGTAGAAATTATTTGTCTGTATGTGCTTTAATCTTTATTTTGACTAGTGAAAACAAGAATCATAAAGTTGGTTTAAGTGTTTCAAATTCAAAAATTCCCAGGCCGGCTCTGTGGACCAGCAGTAATGTGCCACCTAAGAGAGCTGGACCCCATGTGGTGACTGCTGTTCCAACTTCCTGCCCATGCAGCCTGAAACAGGCTGGGCACATGCACAAACAGACAAGATGTGATGAGTCGGAGGACTAAAGGAAGAGGATTGTGGTATGTGAATAGACCTTGTGGAGGATCTCCTCTCTCTTACCATATGCAGGCCATTGTGAGTAAAAGAAAAACAAAGTCGTTTATTCTGGGCTGGGCTGGGCAGATTCAGGTCCCAGTTACATGCTAGGCAGGCATGCTCATGATCCTGATTGGCTGAGAAGCCTGGAAGGTTTTGGGCAAAGGGCTGTGGCATGAGATCCCATAGAGAGCGTTCCTCACTCTCTTTCTTGTAAAATAAATAAATTTTAAAAATTCTTGTATTCTCCCAATGTTTGTTTTTGCCCTTACCCTCACTTTTCTGTTTGGTTTGTTTGTTGGTTGGTTTGTTTTTAATTTTGCCAGAGGTTATATGCTCTTGCTGGCCAGAGACAGAGACAGAGAGAGCAATAAGGATGTGAGAAAATACCCTCTATGGGAGGTTTGTTCATGCCATGAACCTTTCTCCTCTGTTTCTCCCTCCCTTTGGGATTTTGGGCATATATATGTGCCTCTCATGTTTCTCACATGGCTGGGTTCTGGACTCAAATCACGCAACCAGCCATGTGAGATCCAGTCATCCACCTTCACATGGGGGGCTCTCATGTTTGGTTTGGTTTACTTCCCCCACTTGACTCTTCCTATTAGACATATCTAAATAGAACTGGGCATATAAATTCTATGTGGTTGTATATGTTAGACACATTTTTCTTTTTAAAAAAATTTCAAAATGATTGATAACATTTTATCTTACAAAAAAATTCAAAATGATTTATAACATTTTACCTCATGAAACTTTATAACATTTTACCTCACGAAAGGTCTCTGCCTTTCACGTTGTGCTTAGAAAGGCCTTTCTCATCCCAGTTATCTTCTCCTTCATCTCTGATTTAACTATAATTGTAGAGCTCATTTATTCATTTTGGTGGAATAGAAGCAATGTCTTTTTAAACTTTAGAAGAATATATCAATATATTTCTATTTTGTCTTACATAAGCTGTGTTTTTCAAATACTTAAATGTAACTGCTTTATGAAAAGTGTGTCTGACTTGCTTAAAAAAGAAAAAGAAAGCTAACATATATATTCAAGACATAGACACAACTAAACCTTATGGCTAAACACAAGAAGTGCTAGCAGGAACAGCAAAAATATACTTACAAGTTAAGGAGACAGTTGAAAATAAGACTATACAGAGAATTTAGTAGAAGTGAACTCTTCATTTTAGAGAAGAAAAAATTCCATAACTTGATGGTCTTTGTGAAAATAACAGGATCAGCAGCAATAATAATTTACTTCTCTCTAATGATTGCTGAACAGAAAGTCTGAGCCAAAAACGAGAGACCTTTTGATTAGATATTAATACATATATTCTGGCAATGAAAATGATTAAACATTGAAACAAGTTAAGGAGGCCTCTAAAAATTAGATTTCTGCTAATCCTGTAAGCATCTTGACACATAAGATTAGATGGGGATACAGGAGGCACTCTTGACACACCTTTCAATAATTTTTGAAAATATCTGAAACATCAAATTTAGATTCATATTCTTGGACATATTCTGAAAGTTTAATTTGGTCTTAAGAGTAACAATGAATCATCCTATTTGTAAAATGGTTTCCCTGTTTCATTGGTTTATTGCCAGTCCATTTCATCATACAAACAGTTTTTCAAATGAGATTCCAACTTTTGACTATGATCAAAGACGTCCAGAGATTGCTCAGTCTGGATCTTTACCTCCTTGATCTGATCCCCAAATGCCATGCCAGCCCTGTCTCCACCCCCACTACTTCACGAGTCTCAGTGTAGTCAAGCTACACTCTTTACCTATTTTCCAATGCACTGAACTTCCCTTCCTTCCATCTCCCCATTTATCTATATGTCTACTGCCTCACTGTACCTATGGCATCCCCACCATTTGTAATGAATGTTCTTTTCATTTCTGTCTGTGAAAACTTCACTCACTGCTTATAGGGTATATCCCAGGAAGTTTCCCTACTCTATTAGATGGGGATTCATTATGCAGCTAGCACTTTGTGTCTTTATCTCTACATCTACATGGTAAACTCAGCCAAACAAGTGTAACACATGTCTTTTTCTAGTAAATCATTCTGTTTTCTAAGGAGCACGTCATACACAGTCTCTGCAAATTCGTCTAATTAGTAATACAAGAATCACAACTTGAGGTTGTATCCTCCTAGGCTTCACCTGGCTATTACATCAGGATCCTGAGGAGTGCAAGTAGGGAATCTCATCAAAAAGAAAGTTTAGGGAACCAGCAGTTAGCGTAATGGCTATGTCGCTGGACTCCCACGTAGTCGACTGCGGTTCGCGTCCCGGACCCGGTGGCTTAAAACTCACGCCGGGCGCGTGTGCGTGCGTGCCCAAGATCCCGAGAGGAGAATGGAGGAGAAGGGATTGCGGCGTGGCCATCCCCCCTGGGGGGTGATTTCTCGCTTTCTGTCTCTATGTCTCTCTCTGTCTGTCTGGCGAGCGCACGCGCCCTATAGCGAAAAACCTCTCCAAAAAAAAATAAAAAAGTTTAGAGATTATACATTTTTAATTTTTTTTTAATTTTAGGAGAGATTTTTGCTATAGGGCACATGTGCTCATCAGAAAGACAGAGAGACAGAGAGACAGAAAGTGAGAAATCACCCCCCGGGGGGATGGCCATGCCACAATCTCTTCTCCATTCTCCTCTCGGGACCTTAGGCACGCACACACATGCACCCAGTGTAAGTTTAAGCCACTGGGTCTGGGGCTTGAACTGCGGTCGACTACATGGGAGTCCAACTACATAGCCATTATGCCATCTGCTGGTCCCAAGATTATTAACATTCACATACTTATTGAAAGGTGAAGGGAATGAATGAGTCCTCTCTTGTTTCTTTGGAATTTCCTATTCAAGGAGATTTACGCAGGTCTATTTTGTTTTGGCTTTTCCACATTTCTTGTCTCTGATATTCACCAGAATACATTGGTCAGAAGGGTGTTAAACTTGGGACTAGTAGTTGGCATAATGGCTATGTCACTGAACTCTCATGTGGTTGACTGTGATTTGAGTCCTGGACCTGGTGGCTTAATATGCACCCCCAAAATCCCGAGAGGAAAAATGTAGGAGAAGGGGTTGTGGTGTGGCCATTCCCCCTGGGGGGGCTCACTTTCTGTCTCTCTGTCTCTCTCTGTCTTTCTGGCAAGAGCATGCACCCTATAGCAAAAACCTCTCCAAAAGAAAAAAAAGAAGGGTGTTAAACTCACCAAAAATTCATTGCTTTTATTTATCAACTCAGAAATATTTTAAGCAGGCTTGGAAGTCTTAAAGACATGGATTACTTTTAGGCAACATTTTCAGTTCTTACGAAAGACTAAAGCAAAGTGTTGGACAGAGAGTTGAATTACTGTAATGTTCTATTTGTCTTCAGGTTACTAGTTAAACGTTACCAAATGGCTGCTCACAACTGTGGAAAGAGCCTGAGCCAGAAGATCGCCGTCCTTGCTCTGCAAATAACTTGGTTATGTGACCTTTAGAAAGTCCCTTAATTTTACCAGGCTCAATTTATTCATCTTTAAAATGAGGGGGTTGGAGTAGCTGATCTCTAAGGTCCCTTTCAGCTCTAAATTCCATGATTCTCTGATTCTTGTTTTATCTGAGAATTTCATTTGTCTATATGATTTCTTTCTTGCCTCTGCAATTATAATTGAGGGTTGATTATACGTATCCAGTCCAATTATCCATAGATCATAAAGATTTTTATTATTATATGTGGAAGATTAAGATGTATGAAGGGCATAAGACTGAAATTTCTACAAACTCCAATGATAAGAATACCTTCTTATTCTCTGAATTTTCTCTTTTTGAATACTATGCAGGTCTTTTGTGGAAAAAAATTAAAGCAATACTTACTTTTAGCGTTTTTTCATTCTTGAGCTAAGAGAACAAAATTTAAAATATCTATAGATGTATTTAACATAGTTTCATATAAATTTCTATTACATCATTATTGAATGCATTGAGCCATGGCAAATGATCTATCATGATTTACCATGCTGCATTATATTACTTGATGGATTATAGAACACTATGTTTTGTTACAGAAAAATTTTAAGATAATTAGAGATGCAAAAAGCACAAAAGTAGTTCATGTACTGTTTCATGTAAAAATATATTTTTCCCTTCTCTCCAAGTTTATTTTAGACATTTTGGAACAGTCCATGTTTCGGCGTAGTTCACTGTCAATGCACTGTTAGCTCTATGAGTATATACAATCCACAGTAGCTTAATGCACCAGGAAAGTTAAATGGGATATACGATCAAAATAGCTGATGACTCCAAACAGAAGATACAAAAATTAAAACATTTTATAAATTCCCACATTATATGTTTTTATACTCTTATTTTTTTGTATTGTGTCCATCATGCTTTTATAAGTATGACCCGGTTCTTTTAAAGAATTAGTGTACTTTAATCTGCTCTCCTATTCAATGATTAGAATAAGTACAAAATTACAACCTATGACTCAATAACAACAATCCTTAGTTAAAAAAGTGGAAAAAGGAAATACATTTTACGAAAAAATTAGCTGTGCTTTCGATTTAAATAATTACATAAATCATAGGATATGAACTCCAAATTTGAATAAAGTGGAAAAACCATAAATTGTCAGAATTTAAATGTGATCTTATAAACGTATAATTTCTAAAATGTCCAATATTTTTAGATTAGATACATTTTAAAGGAGTACATATGAGTCATCCTTACTGAGTGGATAGTCTTAAATAACTAAAGGATCATAGTAATAATATTGCCACTCAGTAGGACCTCAGTCAGTACCCGACAGCTGAATTTGATTCTTGTCTCCACAAGTTGCTATTGGCATGGGCTACACAACTACTTAAAGCCTCTGAACTGAGTTCCTCATCCGTAAAAGGGGACTAATAACCCTCTACCTCTTGGGAATCTTCTATTATGTGAGACCACAAATTAAATGTGGTCTAAAAGAATGTTTGACTCCTAAAACGTTCTCAATTAAAATGAGCTATTATTACTGTGCTTTAGGCCTGTGCAACCTGTGGCATTTACTATTTGTTTTTTTGAAGAGTTTTTCTCTTTTTTTTCTCTTCTTTGTTTCTTTTTATTAGAACTTTGAGACAGTCAATGTATTTTAAAATTTTGTTGTTGTTGTTTTTTAAAGTCTGTTTATCTGATCAAATTCTTCATTAGTTTAGAGATCATACATTGTATAAGACTTGTGCTTTCTGGCCTGCATTTGGCTTGGAGAATCTTAAACTGCTTAGTCTCTTCTCTGGAGAAGTTTTTCCACATGTTGACATTTGCATAGACTTCTATAGCTTGTAGTAGAGCTTGGAAAGAAAAAAACAGTAAAGGATACTTAAAAATTAAAAAATAAACACTATTAATTATCATAAGTTATTGTGGCCCAATAGTTTATTTGAGGCTCTTGTTTGGAATTATTTTAAATCTAGACATAAAAGAGGACCTCTCTTGTTCAAGCATCCCACTTCCTGGAGTTGCATATGTTTAGAATGAAAGGCAGTAGCATATGCATTTTAATGACTTGTGCTGGAAATGTTCTATTTGCTTCTCCAGTTCCCCTTTCCACCCTTCTCCACCTTGCTCTGTGCCCCAGGAGATGATTCTGAAAGAGGTAGATTAGCATGGATCGTTACTCTATGGTTCCTTGTTGAATTTGGCATGTGGGGTTCAGCCGGCCATGAGAAGGAAGAGAGAAACCAAGTCCCTCCCTGCAGGATTGTCCAATGCTGACTGTATTCTTCCATCACAGGCTGCAGTTCCCACCAGGTGGCCCTGCCACACACACCTCTCTCTGTCTCCCCTGGTTTTGGTAACTGCTCTGGTCCTTGCCCTTGGTCGCCTGGGGGTAGGAATGGTAGCAGCGCTTTTATGTTTGTTTTCCCCTGGTTATGCACCAGTTCTGCAGTTTTCTCCAGCTTTCCCACACTTTTGCAATATTCACTTGCATTTGTAATTTTTTTTTCATAGTGCTTTTTGAATTATAAATCCTTGGAGAACAAAAATATATTTACAACATTTTAGTCCACCTGCTTTTGCATTCATCTGTTTGAATTTAAAGGGTTAGAAGTGATGCACAGATAAAGGAACCGTGCTGGAGCTGAGGTTAGAAGCTGGACAAGGTGCAAAGATATGCGCTAGGTAAAGACGCGCATTTCTGCATCTTTCACCAACACCATGTGTAAATTGAGAGTGCCACTATAAGCAGGATGTGGAGAAAAACTGCAGAAGGTTCCAGTGTCTCACTAACAAGGACACTAGATTCAACAGGCTGCTGCGATCACACCATGCTATACTACAGCACAGCAGCTATACAGGTACGTGGATATGAAGAGATTGTAGAACTTTGTTAAAAATTTATTTTTCCTGGGACCAGCAATTAGCGTAATGACTATGTCCCATGTAGTTGACCGCGGTTCAAGTCCTGGACCTTGTGACTTAAACTCATGCTGGGTGCTTGTGCGTGCATGCCCAAGATCCTGAGAGGAGAATGGAGGAGAAGGGATTGTGGCATGGCCATCTTCCCAGGGGGGTGATTTCTCGCTTTCTGTCTCTCTGTCTCTCTTTGTCTCTCTGGCAAGTGCACGCACCCTGTAGCAAAAACCTCTCAAAAAATTTTTTTCCCATAGTTTATGGCATATATACTGAGGACTTGGCTATGTTGTTAAGATTAGTTTAATCATCTTCCCTACAAGTCTCCTTTGATACTACGGTATCAAAATATGCTGTAAGATGAGAACCAGCAGTTAGCGTAATGGCTATGTCGCTGGACTCCCACATAGTTGACCGCGGTTCGCGTCCCGGACCCGGTGGCTTAAAACTCACACCGGGCGCTTGTGCGTGCTTGCCCAAGATCCCGAGAGGAGAATGGAGGAGAAGGGATTGCGGCATGACCATCCTCCCTGGGGGGTGATTTCTCGCTTTCTGTCTCTATGTCTCTCTCTGTCTGTCTGGCGAGCGCACACACCTTATAGCAAAAAACCTCTCTCAAAAAATAAAAAAAATATGCTGTAAGATGAATGTTGGTGTTTTACTAAGGTATTTCAGAACAATCTTCTTTTTTGGGGATAAAAAGAAATTGAGTTAACTAGGGGCTGGCAGGTGGTGTGGTGATTAAAGATGCTGGACTCCCACATGGTTGACTGCAGTTCAAGTCCTGGAGCTGGTGGCTTGTTTTCTCACTTTCTCTCTCTCTGATGTAACTGAAAAATGATAATAATTAATAAAGTTAAATAAAGTTATTCTCGAAATAAAAGAAATTGCATTAACTATAATTTAGTAGAATAATCTGTCTAGAATAATCTATCTATACCCGATGTAGACTAGATAGTCAATTGCATAGAAGAACTAGCTTTTAAAATGTCCATAGACATCCCCATGGAAAAATTAAATCTAGACACAGACCTGACATGCTTTGCAAAAATTAACTCAAAATATACCACAGACTTAAATGTATAATGTAAAAACTCCAAAACCCTGGGAGATAATGTATGAGAAAATCCAGAAATCCAAGTGACTTTGGGTGTAATGATGACTTTCTAGGTATGATATCAAAAGGATCATCATTAAAGAATGGAGTTGATAAGCTGTACTTCCTTAAAATTAGAAACTTATGCTCTGCAAAACATATTATCAAGAAAATGAAAAGACTAGCCACAAAGTGGGAGAAGATAGCTTTAAAAGACATGAAGTGAGAAAGCAAGCTGTCAGGTCTGAGACTCAACTGTGGTTGGTCATGTGGGAGTCCAGTGCCTTAACCACCAAGCCATCTGCTGTCCCTGAGAGCGTCTTAAATAATTAGGCATATGCTTACAGTATAATATAGCAATTCTGCTCCATAGTACTTACCTAAGGGAGTTGAAATCGTATATACACACGAAAACCTGCAGATGGATATTAACAGTAGTTTTATTCATAATTGCCAGAACTTAGAGCAACTGGTATTTCCTTCAGTAGGTGAATGGATAAATAAGCTGTGATGTCTACATGTAATAGAATCCTACTCAGTGCTCAAAAGCAATGAGCTTTCAAGCCATAAAAAGATATGGGTGAAATGTAAATATTACCAAGTGAGTGAAGCAAATCAAGAAGACAAGATACAATATGACTCCAACTACAAGACATTTTTAAAAAGGCAGAAGTATGGAGAAAATGAAAAGATCTCCCAACTAGAGGGCAGTGAGGATTAAAGGATGAATAACAGTGAAGAGAGGAATTTTAGAGCAGTGAAACTATGTGTTGTGATGCTATAATATAATGATGGACAATGTGGGACCAGCAGATGGCAAAATGGTTACGTCTCTGAACTCCCACATAGTCGACCGCTGTTCAAGTCCCAGACCAGGCAGCTTAAAACTCACACTGGACACACACATGTGCGTGTGTGCCCAAAAATCCCTCGAGGAGAATGGAGGAGAAAGGATTGCGCATGGCCATTCCCCTGGGGGATGATTTCTTGCTTTCTGTCTCTCTGGCGAGCACACACACCCTATAGCAAAAATCTCTCTCTAAAAATAATAGAATGTGCAACAGCAAAAGTAAACCCAATATAAACTATAGACTTTGGGTAATAACGCTATGTCATTGTAGGTTTCCTCATTTATAACAAATGTACCTCTCTGGTGGGAGATGTGGACAATGGGAGAGGCAATGACTGGGAGAGGGCAAGGAGTATATGGGAAATCCACATACTGCCCTTTCAGTTTTTCGGTAAACCTAAAACAACCTTAAATATTTTTTCTTCAAAAAAATCTATATAACCAATATAAAATGTTTTCTAAATTTGTATTATATTTAACATCACTAATTAGTAGGTGTGTTTTTGACTAGAGTTTCACTAACTATTTATTTTCTGAAAAATGTAAATATTTTGAAATGAATATCTATTGAAAGGTATTATCACCACATAGTCTCTAGGGCATATCTATGAGAAGGTCTTCAGAGAGTTTATTGAGATTGTGTAGTATAAAAAAAAAAACTACATATGGGTTTCAGTTTTTTTGGCACCAAGATTAGCTACTTAAATTTAATTTTTCCACAAACTTTTTGAAGTCCCCTCATATATAGCTTACTTATTAACAATCCACAATACTGCAAACTCAGATCAGTGAAGACCTGAAGGTAATAGGTATGTCTCACTCTATTTCTGAAACCTGTTTAATCCCTTAAGTTACACTTGAGAGCAAAAGCAGATGATATGAACACATCAAACATATTGTTTTTCATTTAAACTATTAAACTTGATTAAAGTCATTCTATTCCTTGCTTTGAAATAAATTTTGGGAGTCAAGGGAATAGAACTGGACAAAAATTAATTCATCACATTCTTTTCCATGAATATTGTTAACCATAGATGTTTTTAGCAACTACAGTTTAAATTCAAGAAGCCTTTTAGGCTCATATTTGCATAATTATGTAAAGATTAATGTGATGTAAGAATCCTATGCAAATATTTGCTTAGATTCAAACATTTAGGTTACTGTGTTCCCATGAGAAGAGAAATCTTATGGTTTACCACCATTTTATAAAATAATGTTTTATGTGTATATGATTTCTTCCGGTTACAGTTGTAGAAAATAAAAACTTTCTAAGGCAGGAGAGTCAGTATATATTGAGTTACATTAGTCACGATTTTTAGAAAATTGTATAGATTTTTAACTCCTTAGAGAGATTTAATTAGTATCATTTTTCTTAAAAGACGAGAGAAAAACTAAAAACTTCTTTTATTGTGAGTGACCTATCAAAGCCATTTGGATCATTATTATGGTTTTTTGGTGAAGAAGGAGGAGCAAATTTGTTTGAAGCTGACTCTTTATTAAACTATAAACTAAACTATAAAAGATCAGATATTAATTGTTGAATTGCATTTTCCAATTGATAATACTTTCAAGGGTAGAAGTTTCATTTTTTTGAAATGTTAGTTTACATAGAATAGTTTGGTTTTATGTAGAAAATGAAAAAAATATGTCATTAAAACTCAAGGAGACACAAATAGTAATTATGATGGACCAACGATTAATATAACTTACATAATATATTTGATTGAGAACTTTAGGTGATATGTAAAGAGGGCATTACAGGGGAAATTATATAGGCATTGACTATCAGTGATCCTCTGAAAATGTTTGACGTAGTATACATGCACATTCACACACAAACAAATCTGATGTCTAAAATGCCAACAGAATTTTACAAGAAGAATACCTGTACAAATTATTTGAATATTTTGCTTTATAAAAATGCAGAGAGCTTTACTACCCAAAAATATCTTTCTCTTTTCCTTTTCGTGCACATGTAATGTAAGTGCCTAAATTGTCTTAAAACCTGTAAAATGACGATCTTTCTTTATGTAAAGTCCCTATAGCAAATTTTTACCACCACAGTGGCTCAAAGTATTGTCCACTCATATTACTCAGATCTCTGAAAAATTTATATTCATCCATGGATGAACAAGAGCATGAAATACCTTTTTTGTTTGTGGGCTTTGTTCCATAAATGCTAACACACCCTTGAAACTGATCAATGCCTTTTACCTTTATTTTTAAATACCAGTACTGAATGCACATACTACATTATCAGTGCAATGTTATTTAAGAACAGCTCTAGGCAAAACTATGAAGTTTTTATCTCCTTTCCATTAGATTTCCCTGTGCCAGCCTGCTACACCAACCATGCCTCTCAAAATATAAAAATACATTGAATAACTTGATGACAAGTGAAAGTGAAAACTAGTTAGAAACTCAGAGGTGTTAATTTCTTCCTCAAACCCATACTAATCTCCTGTTACACATCAGATATTTGGAGGCGCTCATTAATGATGTAGTAGACAAAAACGACAAAACCCTCAATCTTTACAGTCCTTAGATTCTTAACATATTTAAAATGTAAAATTAAAATATCTATTCTCTAGGATTTGAAGAAGTATTAAAAAAAAAGGATGGCCTCTCAGCTTCTAATAGGGTGGTCAGAGAAGGACTGAATGAAAAGGTGACACTTGCACAAAATCTAAAGGAGGAGAGGAAACAATGATGCAGGCAGAAGAGGGCGGACGCCCTCATCTAGGGCAACCTGGTATGTTCAGGCAACAGCAATAAACCCAGAAGGGTAGACAGAGAGAGAGAACAAAGGTTGGATTCCACCAATTTGGGAGGCTTATGTAAAAACTATGGCTTCTCAGAGAGACGGGATGCAGCAGAATGATGAAATCTGAAATAAATTATAAAAATTCCTGATAATGGGCAATTTATAGAGGACACAAATTTATTCTCTCACAGTACTGGTGTCCAGATCAAGTCAACACCATATGATGGGAGCTTTCTTGCTATGTCTTCACATGGCAGCAGGTAGAAGGGCCAAAAAGGGGTGAACTCTATCTCTGTGTTCTCATATGGCCCAAGAGCAGTGGAGAGTGAACCCAGTCCCATAGGCCCTTGTCATAGTGGCATTAACATGCAACCTCAATTTCTTCCACCAGGCCCCAACTTCCAGCAACGGTGCACTGGGGATTAAGTTCCCAGCACATGAATATCGAGGGACACATTCACACCACAGCAACCACCACATTGTGGTAATTTGTTGCAAGAGCAGTAGGAATCTCATGCATTACCCTTAGCTGAAGCAAAGAGCAGGGGAGAGATAGGAAGACAAAGAGATGAGAACACAGGCAATATATATATATATATATATATATATATATATATATATACACACACACATATATACACACACACACACACACATATGTGTGGACATATATACGTACATAATATATATGTATGTATGCTTATATACAATATGTAGGGTATGTATGTTTATGTATATGTGTATATTCACACACAAGATGTATATGTGTATGTCTGCATGTGTTTTTAGAAATGTGTGTATACTTTCATGTTATATGTACACACACATATATAAATGTGTGTATACTTATATGTTGTGTGTACACACACACACAATAATCATCATCAGGCTCTAGGCTAACCAAGGACCGAAAAAGTAGAACTCACAGCTACACTTTTGGATACTTTCATATTTGTGAATTTGTCGCATTTTTCTGCTCCTCCAAGTCATTTTGTTTTATATATGCAAATTCCTTTCCCATGTTATTTTTATGCATTTTAAAGAAATCTCTGTTCAGAGTGTTGTAATAATAATGTGTTCCAATTCTTTTTTAAACTGGAAGAAAATACATTTCTGTGATATAATGAGGACCCATGACACTAAGCAAACTTTCAAAATGAAATAGAAATTATTTGATTTTAACTTGCTAGTGGTCTTTGTAATCATCTTTGACTAATTCCACAGCACAAACATCAGAGCAGTAGCATGTAAAACTTCTCAAGGTCTGTCAAAATGACATAACACCTAAGGAGAATTGGCCTAGTTTAAAGAAAAGAAAGTTTAAAGAGAAGTTAAAGTATTGCAATCAAAGTAATCAATAAAAGCGATTACATTTTAATAATGAAACACAATCCTCAGGCCAGCAGGTGGCATGAAGGTTAATGCACTGGATCCCATGTGACTAACGGGGCCTGGTGGCTTGAAAATCACCCTGGGTGTGTGTTTGTGCATGCCCCAAATCCTGAGTACAGCCTGGTGAAGAAAAAAGGTCGTTAGTGTGGCCATTCCCCTGGAGGGTGATTATTTTTCACTTTCCTTCTCTCTGTCTCTTGCTGGTAAGTGCATGCACCCTATAGTAAAAACTAAAAAAAAAGACAAAAGAAAAGGAAAGAAAAAGGTAGAAGAGGATTCTCAATGTTTCCCATTAATTCATTCATGCCTTTCTCATTGTTATAGATAACTAGCCATATTATTGTTTACAAATATTTTAGATTCAGTGAAATGTTTGTCACTAAAAACTACATACTATGCTAAACTAATATATATCTTTGTCCTCAGACTACGGAAACT
The DNA here is from genome assembly GCA_026018925.1 of Tupaia tana. Classification (NCBI taxonomy): domain Eukaryota; kingdom Metazoa; phylum Chordata; class Mammalia; order Scandentia; family Tupaiidae; genus Tupaia; species Tupaia tana. The sequence continues at coordinate 79,257,612 of JAKSZU010000006.1, forward strand.
AAAGATTAATCATCCAGCTAGTCCATTCTCATGAATATAAATCAAATTTATGTTAAAAGAGTAAAAAGCAGACATTAAGAGAGAAAGTTAACCAGGTTTTATGCATGTAGCTGTTATGTGTGCAGTTGCTAGAGTTGGCTCGAGGAATAGTCAAAACGATTCCCTATAATACTTCTGTATAATTCTATTTTCTAATTCAATAAGATTCTTTTTCTCTCTAAGCAACATCTTCCTCTGTGATTTTTTTTTCTCTCTGCAGTTGTCTATGCTGGTCCTCTCATCCGTGTTTCTTTTACCCTCTGTTTTCATCTATCTCAAACCTCAACCCTAATTTAATTTTTCCTGACTTTTTGCTTGATTTTAAGAAAAAAAAATTTTCCCTCCTTCTGGGACACAGCGTTATAGTTCTGTGTATTGTGCCTTCGTTACTACTACAGAGTGGGAGCTTATAGGTGGAAGGAATGATCTCATTCATATTTTATCGGTTGCAGCCACAGTGCCCAGAGTGTAAGCTTTCTACACAGGAGAAAGTCTGCAGTGACTAAGTGAAGGAGGAGGTTTCACTGACCTCGCTTACTAACTTGCCATATTTTCAAAAATAAATTGTGAGCAATTTTCAAATATAGTTCTATAGACCTCTCTCCTGATTAATAATTTTATCTGTAGCATTTTAATTTTCAGTATAACATTGTTTTTCAAAAAATAAAGGCTTCTTGGGAACCAGCAGTTAGCGTAATGGCTATGTCGCTGGACTCCCACGTAGTCGACCTTGGTTCGCGTCTCGGACCCGGTGGCTTACAACTCACGCCGGGCGCGTGTGCGTGCGTGCCCAAGATCCCGAGAGGAGAATGGAGGAGAAGGGATTGCGGCGTGACCATCCCCCCTGGGGGGTGATTTCTCGCTTTCTGTCTCTAATGTCTCTCTCTGTCTGTCTGGCGAGCGCACGCGCCCTATAGCGAAAATCTCTCAAAAAAAAAATAAATAAAAAAAAAATAAAGGCTTCTTGAGAAGTTGCTAAACATGGACAAAACATTTAAAATCCTAGCTACCCGATTTTACTTAATGAATGCTTTCTAATGCTTTCATTTATGATGACTCATCACTTACTTTTCACTAGTTTTATATTTCAATGATATTATTAGAATAAATATAATGTAAATTTTGTATAAAAAGCATACTAGGATCCATATCTCTGACAAAAATCAAATGATGGCTTATGACAAATACCAGCCCCTCCACATTCAGTATCTGAGCTTCACAACTGAAGACCTTTCTTTCTCTTTGATTTCTTTCATTTCCATGAAATTCCTACTGGCCTTCCATGGAGTACAGTCTGGGAGCTGTTGGTTTTATGTGAGACCATAGAAGATAGTAAACCAATATTACCAAAGGTATGCATGATATGTTAAAAGTTGTTACTTGAGTTACATAGTCAAGTACATTTAGAAAATCAGTTAAGTAATTTTCTTTTACCACAGAAATCCTTAGATATTTTAAAAGCTATGTTTGTTATTAATATGTCAATGAAACATTGACGTATCTCTGAGGATACTGCCTTATGTACTAGTGTCCAAAATAATTTGATTGCTTTTCTTTAGGAATCTTTATAGGTGAGGCCAGCAGGTGTTGTAGTGGTTAAGGTACTAGATTCCCACATGGCCGAGCATGGTTTGAGCCCCAGATCTGGCAGCTTGAAAATCATGCCAATAATATGTGTGCATGTGCCCAAAATACCAGGAGAAGGGAGAAGTGATTGTGGCATGGCCGTCCACAAAATTTACGAGAGGGATTTCTCATTTCTCTCTCATTTTCTCTCTCTGTCTCCACTAAGTACATATGCTGTATGACAAAAACCTTTACAAAAAACTTTATCGATATCTCATGGAACACTAATGTCATAAAAATACAGTTGTGGAAACTTTATACTAGATAAAAGTATGGGCCATTAAAGTAGTATCAGCATCACTTGGAACCTTCTCAGGAATGTAAATGCCCAGGCTCCACCACCATCCAGTGAATCTAAAACTCTGGGAGGGAACCTCAGAGTCACATTTTAATAAGTCTTCCAGGGTATTTTGATAAATGCTACTGTTTGAAAACTATTGTGTCAGAGATGTGTAAAAGTGACCGCAAAAATCAGTATATATATTTTTTAAAGAATTATTCATTTAATTCATTATTACTTTTATTATTTAATTTGCTATAGGGCATGTACATTTACCAGAAAGAAAGACACACACACATACACTCACACACACACACACACACACACACACGCACACAGAGAGAGAGAGAGAGAGAGAGAAAGAGGAAGCAAGAGCAAGCTACCAGAGCTACCAGGTCCAGGATTTGAACCGAGGCTGACCATGCGTGAATCTAGCACTTTAACCACCATGCACCTTAAACACCATGCCACCTGCTGGCCCCCACAAATACTTTTAACTGGACTCAAATTAGAAATGTTATTTAAAGAAATAAATAATGTTATCTTTATCAATACTTCTAAAAAAATTAGGTCATCAGAAAAGTCGTGATGAAGTTTTGTTTTTCTATGCAAGAATGTGTCATGCCTTTCCTGTTGACCCAATATATGGCAAATTTATTTGTATTCTCTTTCTGTGTGTGTGTGTGTGTTTAATTTTCTTATTCTTTTACATGCAATCATTGCCCTCTCCACAGCATATACAACGAATCTTCACCAATACTTTTAAGAATGCTGTTAATATGGGTTAAATTGCGTTCCACCAAAATGTTATGTTGAAGTCCTCACCACTAGTAGTATGTAATGTGATTCGATTTGGAGATAAAACCTTTAAAGAGGTAATTAGGTATAAAACATCCTAATTTGATGTGCTGGGTGTCCTCACTGGAGAGGATATTAGGATGAAGTGTACGCACACCGAGGATGACCACGTGAGGATGTGGCAAGAAGGTGGCAGACACAAGCCCAAGGAGAGAGTCCTCAGAAGAAGCTGAAACTGCAGACACCCTGATCTTGGCCTTCTACCATCTAGAACTGTGAGAAAATAAGTTATGTGTAAGACACTAAGTCAGTGCCGTTTGTTATGGTAGCCCCAGCAAATAATCCATGTGTATATATACATCACTGAAGTTTTAGGTTTAGAATGAAGTCTCTAAATTCTTTTCCTACTATAAAATACTAGATGTTTACTTTGAAACATCTGCATGAAAGCTCGAAGATGTTGTGATAGTGCAGAGGAACTTATACAAAGCACTGCAATTGTTTAATTATATCCTGGAATACATAAACAAAATGTATCGAAAGGAAGTTTAGAGGTTATGAAGGTAGGCAGCCTTTTACTTCTTCCTTTTTGCCTAATCTTAAGAGAAAAGCTTATTTTCCTATCATTTCATGATATGAAGTCATTTAAAATCCTTGCTTTTTCAAATAGCAATGGTAACATTTGGTATGGTGTTCAGAAGAGAAAGTATTCATTGGGTAGACAATATATTTTGTAAAATAGCTATTGTTTTTGTTAATGAATAATACAAAATACATTGTAAGAGAAATACTAAATTTACCTTAATTTTTCTTTTTGCCTGATTAAATAAAATATAACCCATACACCATTAATAGATGTTACACCATTAGCGATTTCAGTGAGGGCTGTGCAGCGAGTGGATTAGGCCTTAGGTGGATAGAGTTAATTCTTTCTATATGGCTGCTTGTTAGGAGACTTCCTCTGACATCTATCTCATAATGGTTCCTGTTGATTGATCTAATTATATACACATGGTTTTATTGGAGCTTTGTGAATCTGGAGATACCCATGTTTGCTTAATGTTCTACAAGCACAATTCAAAACCCTTTAGGCTTACCAGGATTGTTTCCATAATCCTTAATTGAGAAAAGTAAGCCTTGAGAATTTTGAAATACCCTGCCTAAATCAAGCTCCTAGGCTAGCACATTTTCCCATTAGAATTTTTTAAAGAATCTTTTTAAAACACATATAATCTATTTTTTGGTCTGAGTGTCATTTTGTAATGAAATAAAATACATTTATTTCCGTGACTGTGTGTACAGATTTCCTTGCTTTATAACACTTGGTTTTTATATTTGAGAAATGAATCTTTTGCGGAAAGAATATGTAACGAATCACAGGATGCCGTGAAAAGCAGAGAAACAGCAATACTTCAATGCAAGGCTAATAATAATTCTTAAATGACGACATTTTATGTATGAAGACAAGCAAAATTCTGTTATTTTGAGAGCTTTAATTTCATTGAACACTCAAATAATAGATAGGAATCTGTGAATTTCAGTATTTTTCCTGGCCTTAGTACATTAAGAATATGATCTTGATAACGTAAAACTTGTAGTTGTGTCTGTGATCAATGATTTATCCTTTCTCTCTGAAGATTTAGCTATTTTTATTTTTTCTTCTCTGTACTACTTGAAAAACAGTTCTGACAAACAAGATTACTCTATTTTTCTATCTTCTGCAGTGTTTTGGGGTTTTCAGTGTCATTTTTTCACAAAGCTTTAGCTCACTGAAAACCCCAGACAAACCTAAAGTTTTGAAACCTTCTTCCACAGATCTATTAAATTTGTCTTGACTGAATCATTTTATTTAATGATCAAAATCTTGTGGAACATAAAACAGCAAAACAGAAGAGCCAACTGAAGTCTCTCCTAACACTTTTCAACCCCCCAGTCCTAGTAGACTTGCCTACCTGCGGTAAATTCATGAAAGCTGAATACCGGGGTAATGGGGGTGGGGAGGTATGTCCGTAGTCTAAAAAGAGAATAAGAACCCATTAAAAAATGGGGGCCTTTGCAGACAATAATCACACTTTTTAAGAAGCCTAAGAAGCTTGCGTTCCTAGTACTTACTAACCTTGACTGGAGAAAAGCATTGTTTAATAAACTTTAGGAACCTGAAGTGGCTCAATTAACTCCTAAGAAAAAGGTAAGTGGGTTCGTTGGAAGTTCGAGATCAATGAACATTGATGGTTGCCCTACAACTTCAAGGTGTTTTTTTTCAAAAGCAAAGAAAGTTTGATCAGTGAAATGAAAGTTAAAAAGAGCTTTCTGGTTCAGAGAGGGTCAAAAATCAAACATAACCTAAGACTATTCAAGTGGGACTTCCACTGTCAAAATGCACACGGGTTGGGTTCATTTAAAAACAATCTTGTTACAAAAACACCTTATGATTGATTCATACTTTTTGTTACTTACAATGCCTGTAGACATTTATTGAGCCTTATTGTTAGGCACTACATTAAGCACTTTCTTAATTAATCCTCTTAAGAAACTCATGAGGGTGGGAACTCTCTTTATCTTCATTTTACAGATGTGAAAACTGAGGCAAAAAGAGGTTAAGTAACTTGCTGATGGCAGACAGGAGGCAGGAGTCAATCCCAGGCATTTTGATTGCGTTCTTATCTCTAAGCAGTACCGCCTAATTGTAAAATAACTGTTGAAAGTTTGAACTTTTTGAAACTGGGACACTCCCTTCTTTTTTCTTTTTTTTTTTTAAATCAAAAACTGCACCAGACCAAACCAAAAACACTAAGAAACTGGAAGTTGCTGTTTCCAAAGGAAAAACAAAACATCAGTTTCTATTTGGGTTTGCACATTCTGCTTTATCTACTAGTTCCCTCTTAACATTTAGAATGTATTAATATATAAAATTGAGATTAAACAAGTAACTATTTTTTTAATATACCTCCCAGACTACATAACATAGGCTAAAACACCTTACTGCTTTTCTTTTATGCTTTAAAACCTGTTCTATTTGTACACAACCCTTAAATTTCTTTCTTTGTAATTTAGTCTTTTTGCTTTTCACGGTGTTTACAGATGAGCTGTCAGTCTTTACATTGTCAGTGATATTCAACTGCAGATTTAGGCAGTGATTCCATTTTTGCCTAAATGCAATATTATAGCTAAAGAAAAATGTAAAGAAAAAGTTGACATAGCAGATATGTAGCACTGCTTTACATCTGGATTAACAGTAGTGTCTTGGAAACACTGGTAAAGTTAACAATATGAAAACGTACTATGCAGCTGTAGTTAGAGAGTTTGCTTTCGTATGTGCATAATATGAGCTTGTAATGGAAGTAATGTCATATAGTATTTAACTCTGACATTTAGTGTTTGCCCTAGTAGATGGTCTTCCTTTTACTTAAGTGCCATTACTTTTATGTAGTCCATTTTCATTGCATTTAGTCCCATTTTAGTAATAATGCTTGCATGATTTACCAGGCAAATGCAATCTTTGCCCCGAATGGCACAGTGCAAGAAAAAATGGAAGCTGTTAAGAGGCTGAATGGCAAAAAAGTATTATTGACCTATGCTGGCAGCCATGTGTTTCAATTATTTTCAAGAATCCATTTGTCAAATAAGTGAAGCGATGTGGGACGTCAAGTTCAAGCTGGGGTTAGTGCCTTTCTACATCTGATATGATGTATCTTCTGTAGCCATTTAATTGAATTACCCAATTTATTTTTCAAGCAACAATGCTCTACCAAGAGCCATGACATTAAACAATTAAATATGAGTTTAAAAGTCTGCATTTTGTGTAGTTCATCATTCCCCTGCAGCAGAAAGTGAGCCCAAGGGCCTGAGGATTTCTGATTCTGGTAGAGTAAAGCTTAGCTTCTGGGAGAACATCCCAATTGTCCCAAGTGAAAACCTCCTGAAAGTAAAAACATTTTATATTTTGCATTACTTTTGGCAGAATTGTGGTGTAAATATTTATAATTTAATGGCGATTACTCAATAATTCTACATCATTCTGTGTAGAATAGCAAACTAGGCTATGAATGCTTTACCTAAGACTCAATGAGTTTGATCAAGAAGGCTTTTTTATTTGAAGCAGCTGTCTCTCGTTAATATGGAAGGGACATCTTCATGAATACAGTATAGACTTCTGAAAAATCATATAAAAGAAGATGCAGTTATTAAGTACATGTATTTTCAAATTACTAACACATTCTGGGCCATTATCATTTACAAAGTTCTTGAAAGTTTTAAAGAATAAATGACCTTAACAGCTCTATTTCAGGGAGAGGGGTGGGAGAGGGCCAGAGACAGAAAGGGGAAGAGAGTGAGGAAAAGAGGAAATTCAAATCAAATGCATTCTTACTTTAGATACCATAACTTTTGGAAACAATTTTAGTTTTAAGCTAAATTTATTTGTATTCAATGGGAGTATTAATGCCATGATAAGGTTTAGGAGCACTTTATTTTAGATTGTTTTCTTATGTTGCTAACTTAGACATGCAGACATGTTTTTGATCTAAGGAGAATAATTACTGTAACTCCAAGAACAGAAGCGACTGACTTATATTTTTTTTCAATTAACATTCAACAATTAAATTTTAATATGGTCAGGGAATTGTTCAGATCCTTTTGTATAGGGATACTGCACCTTTAATTATCTGCCCTCTGGTGCCAAGCCTTTTCTTTGAGTGCTTCCATAAAAGCTTATTGCAGCTAGTTATTGAGCAAATTAGTACTTGAGTTTTGGTGAAAAATGTCTTTATTAGTCCTAAAACCGGAGTCACTGTGCATTCCCAGAAGGCGTGATTTTGTTTGATGAATAAATCTAGTAATTATCCTGCTGTTAGGGCTGTACCGCAAATGTCATAAGCAGATAAACAGAGGGAGTAAGCCTTCCGTAAATTCTCTAATTATCTATGTTGGACTACTTATCGCCTGCAGATGATTTATGAGCATATTGATATATCCTTAAGTATGTTCATTTGAGTTCACAGATGCAAATAATTAAGGCACTAGTCATTTACAAAGGAGGCTTCAGGTCAGGGTCATTTCATTATAAAACTTCAGCCTGGTTTATACTATAAAACAAGATATAGGTATAATCTACTTGACCAGGATATTAACTAGGAGACTTTTCATTTTCTTTTTTTCTCTTCTGTAGTTTGTATTATTCTTACTATTTTAATTAGATAAGACCTTTCCATGCCCCCATGTCATCTACTTATGTTATTTTAAAGTTTATTATTTGTCCTATTTTTAATATATTAAAAACCACCATTAGAAATACCAAGACATTCTTTAAAGCATTTGGAAGGGCATTTTGAAATTTCTAAAACGAGTTGTTCAAATACAGATGTTTTCTTTTCTCACAATTTCACTTGAGGTAGCTGATGATTTTCTTAAAAAGAAAAAAAAATAATGTTTCATTCTCATAATTACATTATAATCGACAAAAATTCTAATGTATAAATGCCTCCAAAATAATATTGTCTCCTTAACTACCTTAGGCTAACCTGCCAGTATATGATGGGAAAAAGAAGTTACTCTGAAAACTTGGATGTGCATATTTAATAAAAGTACTTATCTGATAATAGATCTTCAACACATTCAATTATAAACCATTTAAGAAGATGAATGATCTTAAGATATCTATCTTGGTACTTTCTGAACTGTAGTGTTTGCAGGAAAATACACAATTAAAGGAGAATGTAGACATTGTAGTATATGTTTGTTTTTAAAATGTTGTATAAAAACAAAAAATTAAGAAAAAAGAAACAAATTTTTACTTTTGATTATAACAGAAGTCAGAGAACTAAATAGAATCACATGAATGCACATCTACTGGATTATTCGATTTATGAGTAAGGGGTAAATCCGTGTCTGGCCAAACCCTTATTAAGAGGAGGTTAGCTACATAATTCCTGAAAAATGTTACTGTCAGTGTTCTCAAGGGATTTATTTTACTTTGGGGTCAATGTATTTCCCAAAGTCTGATAAGAGCAAATTAATTGGAAATCCAGATATATATATATATATATATGTATATATATATATATATATATGTGTGTGTGTGTGTGTGTGTGTATATATATATGTATATATATATATATATATGTGTGTGTGTGTGTGTGTGTGTGTATATATATATGTGTGTATATATATATATATATATATATATATATATATATATATATTAAAGGCAGGATCAATCCTATAGTCTAAAATGTGGCTCAAGCCCCTAGAATCAATCCAGTTTACACAGAGCTGTTTATAACATTGGTCTGTCTCTTGATATTGAAAGCAAATTCTTATCAGAATTGTTACTAGATGAAAACCTAGAGATTGAGTCAGAGTTGGATTGGCACTGGCTTATCTGCTAGAAGTGTTACTTGGCATTGGTGAATATATAAAAATTATTCAAATCAATTTAGTTTCATCCATTATACTAGAATTTGATACAGAGGCATTTTACTTTATACATCATGGTGGTATTTTATGAAGGTACCATAATAAAGGATTTTCTTATCCTAGAGCCCTCTGGCTTTCTTCCTCTCCTAAAACACACTTACAGATATCTCCCACATCTCATTTTAGCCCCTCTACATAGTCAAGGTGTAACAGATCACATTTGTGTGTTTGGGATTCAAGTCATCAGACTTGTTATTCCTCTCTTCCATCATGTGCTAAAATAGTTAAATATTGGGACCAGCAGTTAGCGTTAATGGCTATGTCGCTGGACTCCCATGTAGTCGACCGCGTTTGAATCCTGGACCCAGTGGCTTAAACTCACATCGGGTGCGTGTGCCTGTGTGCCCAAGATCCCAAGAGGAGAATGGAGGAGAAGGGATTGCAGCATGGTTATCCCCCCTGGGGGGGGGTGATTTCTCGCTTTCTATCTCTCTGTCTCTCTGTGTCTTTCTGGAGAGCACACGTGCCCTATAGCAAAAACCTCTCCAAAAAAAAAAAAAGTAGTTAAATATTATAAATCTATTTTTTTTAATTTAGTCGGCTTTTATTTTAGCTTGTCAATAAGACACCTTGAATGCTGACCCACTTTCAAAAGTCATCTTATCAGGGACCAGCAGTTAGCGTAATGGCTATGTCGCTGGACTCCCACGTGGTCGACCGCGGTTCGAGTCCCGGACCCGGCGGCTTAAACTCACGCCGGGCGCGTGTGCGTGCGTGCCCAAGATCCCGAGAGGAGAATGGAGGAGAAGGGATTGCGGCGTGGCCATCCCCCCTGGGGGGTGATTTCCTGCTTTCTATCTCTCTGTCTCTCTCTGTCTGTCTGGCGAGCGCACGCGCCCTATAGCAAAAACCTCTCCAAAAAAAGAAAAAAATAAAAGTCATCTTATCATAGATACACAGAACTACAGAAATGGAACTTATTATACAAATAACTTACCAGTAGTAAGTTTTCAAAACTGAATCTTAGAATTAGAGCTTGAAAAACATAACATTTTCATATTTCTAACAGTTATACGCAAAAACTGACATTTCTACAAATACTTTATTGTTGAAAATTCCTTCCTGGAAAATTGTTTTTGCAGACTTTCCCAAAATTAGGTAAATGTACCTTTAACAATAGTTTGAGGTTGTCAGAAATCTACATTTCTTTTGCAACTACAACATAGATTTATTAGTTAAGTCTTAAGTATTTTAACACAAAGACTTTTCAAAGTCAAAATATTATTGCAACATATGTGAAATTATCATCCAAAAAAAATCCTTAAAAGCAAATTAAAATAATTCATGGTTTCCAGGTTAGCTGAATTTTCCACGATCATATGGCTAGAACAAAATTGGAATGTAGATCCCCTGACTTCCAGTTTATCATCCTTTAGAGCATTGTGTTGCATCTACTACTACTGCTTTTTACTACTCCCATCATTCTCTTGACATTTACTAAATAATTAAAAAAATGTATACATCTTCTTAACTTAGACAAAGTTCCCATTTCCAGAGCATTATGGTATTTAGTGATCCTAACTGCTCTACAAAATTAGTAAAAATAGACTTTCTTTCAATTGTAGAAATTTAATTTTCTTCTATTTTACATTTCACAATGTGGGCATGAAAGAATATTAATGACCATCTGTAAATATGTGTTGAATAAACTTGTGGAATGAGTTCAACATAAACACACACACACAAACAACTTTACTTTAATATATGTACTCATTTTTCCATGCCTACCTTCTTTTATATCATTCTTCTTCTTCTTTTTTTTTAATTTTAGAAGTTTTGCCTCAGGGTGCCTATGCTTGCTGGAGACAGAAACGGACATAGTGAGAGGGAAAGTGAGAAATCATCCCCCCAGGGGGGATGACCATGTTACAATCCCTTCTCCTCCCAGAATCTTGAACATGAACACATATGTGCCTGTTGTGATTTTGAAGTCACCTGGTCCAGGACTCAAACTGTGGTTGGCCATGTGGGAGTCCAGTGATGTGACCACTATGCCATCTGCTGGTCCTGATGTCTCTTATTCTTATATGCTGCTATAACAGAATGTTGAAGATATGGCAGATATTTTATAACAAAGAATAAATATAAAGTTGGAGTTTAACAGTGATTTTCTTTTGAGTACCAGTGTATTTTATGTTAGGTGTTTATATACATAAAGATACGTTACATGTTAACTTATAGATCTAATACATATATATATATATGTATATATATATGTATATATGTGTGTATATAGGTATACGTGTGTATATATATCTGTGTGTATGTATGTATGTGTGTGTGTATATATATCTTATTTTATGTGTGTGTGTGTGTGTATGTGTGTGTATACACACACATACACACACACACACACATATATATATATATATATCTTAAAACTATCTTTCACCGCTGGAATTAATGCTTTCTGAGCAAGCATATTTTTTTTTTTTTCTGAAAAGATGAAAAACAAAACCAGTAGTGACCACCTGCAGTGTGCCTAAAATTGTGCTGAAATAGTAGTCTCAGACAGCCGAGTTTGGCTTAGCCATCTTGGGTGCCTCAAATTATATCATGAGGATCTTTGTTTTGAAATTCACTATGCAGGATATTGATTAACTGTTTTTATTTGTGACTGAACTGTTGGATAGTTGGGAGGCAGAAGGATCCTGCAGATATGAGGAGCCCCAAGACTATTCTTTTTAGCTTTCTGAAGTTGATTTTGTGATATTGAAGTCAGACTATTTTCATCGCTTGACAAAGCTTTTATAGAAATGATTTAGTAGTCACTTAATTTAAGAAGTTCCCAAATATTCCTGAATATTTGAAGTCTCTTTTGTTGGCTATTGTTAAATAAAATGGAAAAGAGAAAACATATATATGAAATAATAAAGTGTCTCTGAAAGTTTTTCATATTAAAATAGGTTATAAGTGATTATTTCATTTTCCTTCTTTAGATTCTTTCATTTTCTTTCTTTTTAAAGATAATTTCATTTTCAAACAGACAAAATACAAACTGGAACACCTTTTTATTTGCTGCGAATAGCTGAAACTGGGTAGGCACAGAGAAACAGGTCAACAGTAGTCTTTCTAGGGAGCATTCAGTCATCCTCAACAGCTTGTTTTTATGCATAGTAAATTTACTTTCAAATTAAGCACAGTGAAGAAAAAGAACAGGACGCCAGAGTTTAAATAATAATACATCACCTGACTGTTGTCATGCATAAAATAGAATCAGAAGAGCCTACTGATCTTCTGATAGAACTATGAACTGACCTACATGGGTAGGAGCATAAAGGTAAATATCTAATTCCCTTCCTCCTTGCCAAGTAACATTTTTCCAAAGAGCTAACTAGTAGAATCACTGATTTTCCTCTTTGCTATTCCATAGTTCTCATCAAAATACTAGCTTATTTCTATTAACATGACTCCATTAAGTCCCACAGTGTATCACACAGGTAATATGTCTGGTAAAGAAGTAAATGGAAGCCAGGAATACTACAAATGTAATTCGTAGTTTCCATGGTTATCTCATTTGTTACATCTGACAAAATTGTCATTGAACTATGATGATAAACACAGAACATTTTTCTGACTACTTTGTCTCCTTCCCTGCCATTTGAGACTTTCTTTTCTTATCAGCGAGAATATTACATCATTTTGTTGAAAAATTGTTTGAGTGTTTTGTCTGTTTTTAAATCACAGTATTTGCATTTGTATTGGATAATCTAAAACAAACACACAAAGGAACAAGACAGAAACAAAACCCCAGTGCATCCCATCCTAACACTGGGAACTGTGCTTTCCTTAATATCACTTCCGTGGTTTCAGTGATTTAATTTCCTACCACTTTATTGGTTAAAAAAAATTATAGCACATGGTTATGTACATATAGGAAAGAAAAAAATTTAATTGGTTTAAAATATGAATCTTTTAAACTATTATTGCACGTTCTTTACACTTTCTCCAGTTGATAATAACTGTTTGTTGTTCATTTATTGTTTTGTTTTGTTTTTCGTTTTGTTTGTGTTTGCTTTCTTCTCTAGAAATATCAAACTTGAGAGGTCTCAAAATTTAAGAGGGAGTGAAAAATAAGATGGTAAAGTGAAAACCGATAGTTAAAATCTTTTGGTTATTGAAATTTGTTTACTGAAAAATGGGAAAGCTAAAGATATTTTTATTACTTACAGAATTTTATTGTGAAAGGGTCACTTTTTAAAACACAGAAGTCATTTAGATTACGAGCTCTAATGTATAATGTTTCATGTAGGTGTCATCTATACTATCTGTAACTTTACCGCATTTATTAAGTCAAAAACACTTCAAGTAACTTCCAAGCGCACAAAGTTAGAATAGGTAAGAAGCCCAACCAGGATTTCCTGCACATTAGGCGGAAATGGCCTGACTCCTGAGTGATGTCTCCCATGAAGGACCAGCGTTGCAGTGTAGCAAAGGTCTTGTTTCTGCAAATCTGAATGTGAACTTTTAAATCCTCTGGTTGTGGGTGGTTCAGCCTGCTGATCCTACTGATGACCTACCTGTTTGCTGCTTAGGAGCCTGATTCAAGCTTCCAGCTCCCCATCTTGAGGCACAGGAGTGGTGAACAGTCAATCTGAAGATTGGGAAAACATTCTGAAAGGAGGAACCACCATTCCACCATTAACTGTCCTTAATCCTACCACAGAAACTGTTTCATTCTGGAGATGGTGAGTTCTAGAAGATCATGGCCAAGAAGATGTCCTAAGTGGCTTCCTCTGAGAGTCTATCTCTAAGAGGGAGCCACCTGGCCACCTGCCTTTTATTACATTTCTAATATCTGCTCCATTTCCATTTACTTGATCATTACATAAGCATTGCTGCTCTAGAAATCTAGCTCTTTCTTCTTCTTTCATCTTCCACTTTACCTTCAAGGCCTAAACTCCTCCATCTGCTTTTTTGGATGATTAATTAAAAAGTTTTGGCTCATCTTGCAAGGTTCCTAACAGCAATATAGACTCTTGTGATCCATAGTGGCTTCTCGCTGTGATGTCAGGGTCTCCATGCTGAAAACTGGGTAGAGGCCCTTACTCCAAAATTGCCAAAAAGTTTTTCTGAAACTTCTCCAGCAGCTCCACCTTCTGGGTCAGGTCCTTCAGCTCTCCCTGAGTTCCAGTTAACTTCTGGTGCAACTGCTTGTTGGCAGCCTCTAAGAGCTGGCTCTTCCCCAGAGCTCTTCCCCTGACTTCTGCATTCTTAAGGTCCACAGCTCTTTCTCACGTTCCTCCTGTTGGCTGTGTCTGCAGCTTTCTCCTGCCCACTCTCTTGTTTTGATTTGGCTGTTTTAGTAACATCATTCTTTTCTTTTCTTTTTGGAGAAATTTTTGCTATAGGGTGTGTGTGCTCACCAGAGAGACAGACAGAAAGCAAAAAATCACTTCCTAGGGGGGATGGCCACGCTACAATCCCTTCTCCTCCATTTTCCTCTTGGGATTAGGGGTATGCACACACATGTGCCTGGCATGATTTAAACCACCCACTCCAAGGCTCAAACCATTGTTACCTACATGGGAGTCCAGCGATAAAACCATTATAACATCTGCTGGTCTAATAGTAACATCATTCTTAGAATCTTCTGAATGAAGATGGCTGGAAACATCAATGTCTTTAGTCCTAACAGGTAACAGACTTTTAGATTTGTGTGCCTGAGGACACACCACCACTAAGCACAGAGGAAGTTGCAGCTGTACCCTGTCTTACATGCTAGTTATCATGACAAGTTGCATGGCTGGGCCAAGGTTCCCGACACTCCTGCCTGTAGTCCTCATGGCTCAAACTCAAAAGGTGATGGGTTTCAAATGAACAAAAGGTATTCTTAAAAGTTTGCAAATATTTACAATTTTGAGAATTTATCCTCAAAACAGCTATTTGGCATCAGCTAAAAAAAAATCAATAAGCAATATATGGATTGGTCAGTAGGTGGGATGTGTTTTATATTTTGCTTTGAGTTGAATCATTTCAACTTTAGAGTACTTAGGAGTCTGAACTGGTGGCAGTCTTGTGTGTTATGTAGTGTTTTCAGCTTAACCAGAGGAAGCAGAGATATCCAAGAAGAGTTCATTTCATGACCCTCTTAGTGAGCAAAGAAAAAAATTCACTTATCTGCCAAAAACTGCACCTAAAAGATGCTGCATAACTGATATGTTTAGTTGTGTTACTGATATATTCTGTGGAAAATTTGTGAGTATTATGTAGGATTTTCTGTCATATTGCACAAAATTAGAAGGACAAATAAAGTATCTCAAGAAAATAGATAAAATTCAGAGATTTTGAAGACATGCCTTTCATTTACTTTTTAATCAAAACTATTCTTATCTTTTTGGTCCAGTCAGCAATCTTCAGTTTCTTAGAGAAAGATTGATGAGTAGTATATAGTATCTTTTCATTTAAAGTGACTATATAAAAAATACATATAGACCAATGGAACAGCATAGGGTCCAGAAATACCTCCACACATTTATAGTCAACTGAGCATCAACAAGAATGCCAAGAATATACAATGGAAAAAAGTAGTCCTCAATAATGGTATTGAAAAAACTGGATTTCACATAAAAAGAATGAAATTGGACCCTTACTTATAACACACACAAAGTCAATTCAGAGTAGAATAAATATTTAAATGTAGAACTGTAAAACTTTAAAAAGAAAAAATTGAAAATCATAACACAACTGTTAGTGATGACTTCTTTAATATGAGCACAAAACTATAAGCAATAAAACAAAAAATAATGTGATCTACGTCAAACTAAAAAGCTTTTCATAGCAAAGGAAAGAGATGAAAAGGGAGCCTACAGAATGGAAGGCAATATTTATAAATTATATATCTGATAAGAGGTTAGTTTTCAAAATATATAAGAAATCCCTACAACTCAATAGCAAAATACCATATTACCAATTTAAATAAGGGCAAAAGGTTTCGATGGGCATTTCTTCAAAGAAGACACACAAATGACCAAATAGGAATATGGAAAGAAGTTCAACGGTGCTAATTATCAGGAAAATGTAAATCAAAATAAAATGAGATATCACTTCACACCTGCAGGGATGGCTAAAATAAAAACAAAACAAATCAGGAAGAGGTCTCAGTCACAGGTGGCTAAGGTGCCGATGCATGAAGGCTGAGGCCATGTGGGAAACCTGAGTTAGCTTTTCTACCCAACCTATAACAGGTTGGGCGTAGTGGTTCTCGCTTGTTGTCCTACCTAGCTAGAAGACCAGGTAGTCAGATACTGACATGGCAAGACATTTGTCAAAAAATTTCCCTCTGTGTCTCTCTCTCTTCTCTTTTCATGATTAAACAAAGTAAAGAAACTCCAGAAAATACCAATTGTTAGCAAGGATGTGGAGAAATTGGAACTCTCATGCTCCATTGGTAGGAATGTAATTGGAGCATCCATGATGAAAGATAATATGGAGGGTCCTTCAAAAATTAAAAATAGAACTACCATATTATCCAGCAATCATACTGCTGGTTACTTATCCAAAGGATTAAATCAGGATCTCAAAGAACCGTTTGTACTCCCCTCTTCATTGTAGCATTGTTCACAATAGCTGAGATATGGATACATCCTAAATATACACTGACACACAGGCAAATAGATAAAGGAAATATGCTATATACTTATAATGGAATAGTTTTCTAAAAGAAAATCCTGCCTATGTTATAACAAGAATGAATCTGGAAAACATTATGCTATGTGAAATAAGCTAGTCACAGAAGGACAAACAGCGCATGATTGTACTTATATACGGTACTTAAATAGTCAACCCCATGGAGAGAGCAGAATGCTGGCTGTAAAAAGGTGACAGAAAAAGGGTGACAGAAAGTTGTGTTCAATGGGTCTCAATTATGGAAGATGAAAGAGTTCTAAAGAACTACTACATAAGACTATATCTACAGTTCACAATATTATATTCTGCACTTAAAACCCTGTTTAAAAGCTAGATGACCTAGTGAGTATTTCAAATCACAATTAAAAAAATAAATAAAACGTTTTCCTTGTTCATAAAAAAATACAGTATCTCAGCACAAATTGCTTTCATTTAGTGTACCATGAAGATTTTGTATTAAATTCTAGCTAAAATAGATCTTTAAAAAATACATAAAATATTTTGACAGTATAGATAAATGCTATGTGTATGTAGAAAACTTGTTATTGGTATTAACTGACATTCCTTCCCCTACCTTTTTTTTTTTTGCCAGAGATCCATACATAGAGGATAAAATATTCTATAACTGAGAAATCTTGATTATTGATATTCAGTCCCTTGAAGATGTTTCAAAGAGACATGCTTTTTATTAATCTTTTATTTTATATATTCTTTCACAGGGTATTACAGTACACATAAATAGCAGACTTGTGAAAATAATTAGGTAGCATGACTTTTTAATGGAAGCATAGTATTCAGCATATAAAAGTAATTTTTAAACTTTATATCTAAAATCACACATTTGACTTTATATTTTTGCTGTTATAAGTGTATTGCATACCTTGCATTGTTACACAGGTGTTTCTAGTTTGTTACTTTATTTTTGTGTATTTTTACATAAAAAGTTATAAATATTTATATCCAATATAAAATGCTCTGATAGAATATTTTAAATATTTAAATCTAAATGTAATTTTATTTAGTTCCAAACTTCTAAGTAGACTAGAAACTTCTCTGCGTATTATTTGTGAAATATAAATTTGTAAACTACTGCTCCTTGCAGGTGTCTCATTAAATTATTATCAATCAGTGTTCTGTTAGTAAGAGTTAATTTATTCAGTCTTTTTTTTTTCTTTGACAAATAGAAATCAGAGCATGGAGGAAATAGAACTTTTATCAAAGTAGAGAGAAAGAAAATTTCGGTTTCTAGTTATGGACATAAATGACAATCAACTTTGCTGACTTTGGTAAGAAGATAATAACATCTTAGTTAAAAGGGAAGATACTGAAGTTGTATGTGTCCAGAAATGAGAGTTAAATGATGAGTGAAATAAAGAAATAAATACAGCAAAAACTTTTGTCCATTTCTATCTTCTTGAAATTTACTTCTACTTGACTGAAGTAAGTATTTCAGAAGATGAAAGGAAGTATTAATGTCTGCTTTCATGGTAATTGTTATCTATGATGGATCAAGGAAAATAATTGCAAATATCAAAAATCTCCAGAGAGTCACACAGGAATACAGACTAATTAGCATGTTTTATCCTGGACTTAGTGGTTAGGATAATGGCAGACAGTTTCTTATATGTTGGCTTGCTTTTTTCCATTTTTTTTCTGAAAGAAAAAATAGATCCCTTGTTTTCCACAGACTCATTTTAGACATTTAATCTTTTCTGTATCTTCAGGCTTTCTTTTCTTCCCTCTAACTCTCCAACAGTTCCTGAAGAAAAATAAAAAAGAAAAGAAAAAAACAACTTAATAAACCACAATTTCTTGGCCCTGCCATCCTATCAGATGATCAATATTTAAAGGTACCACTACCATCTATTGTATTGACTGAAAAATGTGTATAGTCTCTCATTTTCTTTTCCCATCACAAATGTAGAAGGACATTTCAGCATTTTGTTGAAATGGGTGGTATGCTGCTACCACTCTTGTGAAAACGCTTTCATGAAGTAGCATATCTGTCCAAACTGGCAGTTATTTTGGGGTCTTGCCTCCCCTTTTCTATATCCTACTACTTGAAACTCTCCCTTTCTTAACTTCTGACCATCACTTTCTCTTGCTTCTCTATTATCTTGGCCATCTTTTCTCAATCTTTTTTTTCTGACTCTCTCTTCCATCTGTTGTTTAATACAGATGATCTCTCAGGTTTCAGCTGCACTTTTCTCATTATTCTTGGTGTTCCTGTAAGAGCTTATCTAATGGAAGTATATCAAGTAGCATCCATTTGCTAAAGATTCTGCTTCTCTTATATTGACTACTCTCCTGAACACATTATCTGTATTTCTACCAGGACAGGTACACACCTTGCACTTAAGAAACATAATTAATATCTGTCAAAATTTATTGTTCATCTTGAATTCTGTCTCTAAACTAAAAATATTAGAATTATCCTTGACTATTTTTTCTCCTTAATATCATACATTCAGCCAGTTGCCAAATTCCATTACTACAGAAATGCCCTTAATATACAATATATCCTTTCATTGATGGTTGATGTTCTAAACCTCCTTAAAGCATTCTATATAAAGACACTACTACTTGATTGGAATGGAGGATCTTGCATTTTAATTTAGCAGAAATACATAGTAACTTGCAATAGTGTGTATAGACTTACGCAGAAGGAACTTCATAATGTTAGGTGAGGACTTTTATCCAATTTGCCTATTGTTCTTTATCTGGGCTATTAAATGAGTCTCTTCATTTCACTCCCTGTCAGCAAAATTTCCTTCTCTCACCCACCATTCATCCTTCCTCTATGTTGCAACCAGAGTATTCTTTCTAAAAAATATGCTGTGGGACCAGCAGTTAGCGTAATGGCTATGTCGCTGGACTCCCATGTAGTCGACCGTGGTTCGAGTCCCGGACCCAGTGGCTTAAACTCACGCCGGGTGCGTGTGCGTGCGTGCCCAAGATCCCGAGAGGAGAATGGAGGAGAAGGGATTGCAGCGTGGCCATTCCCCCTGGGGGGTGATTTCTCGCTTTCTGTCTCTCTGTTTCTCTCTGTCTGTCTGGCAAGTGCACGTGCCCTATAGCAAAAACCTCTCCACCTCCCCCTCAAAAAAATGTTGTAATTTTGCTCCATTGATTAAAAATACCTTTTGGGTTCTTATTCCCTAAGCAAGAACTCATAATCTGAGACACTGAATGGGTTTCCTCCATCTGTGAACCTCATGAGAATGAACAGCAGGTTTTGTATATATAAGTATGTGCACTTCCAAGATAGGGTCAACAGAGGCTGACCCACAAAAAAATAAAATCTACTAACAAACAAACATGAACACAAGCTCCTTAAGGTCCAGTGCATACATAAAATTATACACTGGCCATATTTTACTTTTCCACTTCCTCTTCCTTCTTCTCTTATTAAATAATCAAATGAATCCTCTTCCCAAGCACACCAAATTCTCGCCATTTCACAGATAATCTCTGTTTTCGAAATGCAGTTGTGTCTTGGAAGACAGTTACATTACTCACAGTGGCCTTCCCCCTCACTGTTATGGTCATAAGGTTCTACTCATTGATGGAATTAATCAGGACATTGCAGTAAGAACGCCCAGTATTGTTTGTTAACAGATCCTCCTTGTTTGATATACTTTTTGTTTAGTCTTGAAGTGTTGTGCTTTGCTAAATACATGTATGATATTACCAAATCTGTGTATGACATAATTTAATCTTCAACTATAAGATAGGCCTCATGGACCCAACTTTTCTGTTGAAAGACTAGTACACCTTTCTTTCTTTCTTTCTTTCTTTCTTTCTTTCTTTCTTTCTTTCTTTCTTTCTTTCTTTCTTCCTTCCTTCCTTCCTTCCTTCCTTCCTTCCTTCCTTCCTTCCTTCCTTTCTTTCTTTCTTTCTTTTTTTGTCTTAATTTGCCAGAGGCACTGCACTCACAGGAGAGAGACAGAGAGAAATGAAGAAAGTGAGAAAGCACCCCTCAAGGGAGATGGCCACACCTGCAATCCCTACTCCATTTCTTCCACCTTTTGGGATTTAGGACATACCTAGTATGTCTATCAAGTCTTCAGGTCTGCGACGCAAAGTGTGCAAATAGCTACATGGGATCCAACAGCCTTAACCATCATACCATCTTCTGGCCCTCCTACTTGCTTTTTAAAAGAATCCTTAAGTATGGGAGCAATCAATGGTGTGGTGATTAAGTTGGCTAGATCCCACATGGCTGATCATGTGGTTCAAAGCCCAGACCCAGCAGCTCGTAAAACATGCGGGGTTTGCGTGCATGCGTACTCAAAATTCCGAGGAAAATGAAAGAGAGGAGATTTCAGAGTGGCCATCCCCTTAGGGGTGCTTTCTCACTTTCCCTCTTTCTCTGTCTCTCTCATGCAAGTACACATGCTCTATGGCAAAACAAAACAAAATGAAACAGAAGATCATTAGTGCTTAATACAGAGTCTGATGCATAAAAGTTGTTCAATATGTTGAATAAATAAATGAAAGTAAAAAATATTTGGAAGCTATTTCTTAGCCAAGACTATATTTCTGACATGAATTCTGATGAGAGGAAGGAAAAAGTATAGTATAGGAAACTGTAGCAATAAGTGACATTATTTGGAATAAATTTAAAAAATTGGGGGATTATAATTATGAGGCCTAGTTTGATTCAGAAGTGTACAAGGGGACTTTGAAATGTTCATGCAAAAGTAGAATTAATGACTGAATTAATTTTTGTGCAAAAATTTGAAAATTTTTGCATAATTTTTTCATAGTACACATTCACCATGTTTTATTTAATATCTCTTGTACTAGGAAATTTTTTTTAAAAAAAACAATGATTTTATTTAACTTTATTTATTTACTTACTTATTTTTTAAGTTTACCAGAGAGGGACAAACCTCGAAAGTGAAAGAGAGATAGAGGTAAAGTGAGAAAGCAAGGTACCAGGTCTGGGACTCAAACTGCGGTTGGCCATATGGGAGTCTAGCACCTTTAACCACCACACTACCTGCTGGACCATGTCCTAGGAACTTTTGAGAGAAGAAATAATACCATGAATCATCTATTGGAGGAAGATAATTGCTTACTGGCTAAATTCTGTTCCAATAGTTTTTCTCATCTGCCATTTCATAAAAATATTTTGGCAAAAGACCTGAACAGTGTTAAAAGAAATAACTTTTGAATACTTTATCATAAGTGGTTTGAAAACCTATAAGAAGATATTATCACAGCCCAGAAGTAAGGTGATAGCCTGGAATAAGATTATGAAAATGATGAGGACATCACAGTGCCTAGACATTTACAGGGAAAAATCATTTGGATCTAGTGGTGGTTGAATGTAAGAACAATCGAGAGACAAAATAAAGTTGATACCAAAATGGAGGTCAGAATGCTGCCTGTGGTATTAAGAATGATGGAGAAAGTGTGTTTATGTGGAGCGCAGAGTTAAGAAACAGCATAATAAAATCTTTATTGGAGTCTTTGAAAGTCTCAATATAAAATATTGGATAAGCTAATGGGTTAATTTAGAGTCACTTTGTCTCAAAATCAATATTTAGTAAGCTATAAAGTTAAGATACTTGCACATCAATAAATGCAAGGGTGATTAATAAAAAGGATCATATGATAGTCATCTCACATATATCGGTATCAATTCTTTATTTATGTGTTAGACCTGGTACTGATCATCATCTCCTTTAATTCCACAATGACTCTCTGAGGTGGATCCTACTGTTAGCTTAGTATTACAGGTAAGAAATCTGAGGCTTAGGGAGGTTAAGATATTTGTGCAAAATCTCAGAGCTAAAAAGGGGAAGAAATGGAACTCTGATATGAAACTTTTATGTCAACCGCCATGTTTTCAATTAATATTATTTATTGCTCCCCTCTTAGGCTATTAGATTAATATTTTCACATTTAGTTTTAATTTTTTCTTTATGATTTTAATGACTTTATTTTTTAAGGGACATTTTTGCTATAGGGCATGTGTACTCTTCAGAGAGACAGAGAAAGACAGAGAGACAGAAAGCGAGAAATCACTCCCCAGGTGGGATGGCCACGCCACAATCCCTACTCCTCCATTCTCCTCTCAGGATTTTGAGCATGCACACACACACACACACACACCCAGTGTGAGGTTTAAACCACTGGGTTGGGACTCAAATAGCGATCGACTACGTGGGAATCCAGTAGCATAATCATTACGCCATCTACTGGTCCTTTAATGACATTTTAATAATACATTTTATGTTGACTTATGTCTTCATATTTGATTATGGATTGTGCCCAACTGTTTAGAAAGATAGTATGAAAGAACACCTGTTCTCTTGCATTGCTGAGTTATGTGCTCCACTAAGTTAAGTTTTCATTTGAATAATTTTATCTTATAATTGCAATTTAAATACAGAAGTGTGTAGTCCATCTTGATTAATATTTGAATTGTTTTTAAAAGCCATTTTAGGGAACCAGCAGTTAGCGTAATGGCTATGTCGCCGGACTTAGTCTCGCGTCTCGGAACTTACAACTCACGCCAGGCGCGTGTGCTGTGCCCAAGATCCCGATTTTTGCGGCGTGACCATCCCCCCTGGGGGGTGATTTCATGTCTCTCTCTGTCTGTCTGGCGATATTCTCCCCCCCAAAAAAAAAAAAAAAAAAAAGACATTTTATGGCTGCTTTCTCAAATTCATCTCAGATTTAAAATTTTATACATCTAAGTCACATTAATATTTGTGCAATTAATATGTATATTTTGAGTTCATTCTCATTCCAACGTTTCTTTAAGACTAATTATGTTACGTGTGTGTGTGTATGCACGTGTGTATGTGTGTATGTGCATGTGTGTTTGGAGTTAATAAGCTTAGATACTAGGGGGGAAAACAGTGGAAAGATTATACCACAGATAATTAATAAAAATCAATTAGTTTGTTAATGAGTACTCTGTCAGTACCCAAGGTGGCAGAAACCAGCTGGGGGACGGAAATCAGGATCCCTGAATAGGACATTTAGAATGTTTGAGTCCTGCTGAGAATTTGAGAGGAAATAACTATAAGGAACACTACTTGGGTTAAAACTGGCTAAATTTTCTCTTGAGATTGCAATTCCTCTAGCTAATAAATCTAGTAAAAAAGTGATTCACCTTTAGTGTATGCCATAAAGCATTTCTGAGGCCTTAAGTACATTGCTCACTGCCCTGTATTAAAAACAAACCCATAGTTGTAAATGTCAATGACTAAGAATATTAGAGCCTTTGCATCTTTCTTGTGTTAGTAGAAAAGCTGGAAGCACCCATTACCTCTTCTATGACTTTTTACATTGTATTTATATAAATGGCAAAAGTCAAACATGAGCTGACAGAGAAATACAAAATCTGTCTTCCTGGGATGTCCTTGCGTGAAAAAGCAGAAAATTCCAATGATAGCAATTGACCTTCATAGAAAGTTTTTCAGAAGAATCCATTCTTCCCATTGTAATTTTATTTCTGTTAGAATTATTTCTTTTCTATTATATGTAAGCAGGGATTATTTATGGGAATAAGGCCGAAGAAATGATTCACGTAGAAACAAATAAGGTAAACTCAGTTTACTATAGGGTGACCACTTACAAATATCTATTTCCACTTTATAATGAGGAAAGAAAAATTCTTTATTGAGGAAGAAAATGACAGAAGTTATTCCAGAGCACTCACAGTTTTCTCAAGAATCTGTATGTGCAGTTTATTGTGGATAGCTTGCACGAGTTTCTGGTAATTGTCATAAACCTTGATATGACTGCTAAACCATCTCCCTTCTGGAAAAAGAACAGAGTCTACAGATGTTTTTGGTATTGGTTCTAATAATAGTGCTCTGTATTCTGTGTGGTAGATTAATAGTATGGAGCAAGATATATGAAATTTCTATTGAAAAGTTTTACCTAATAACTCCCCTTGAATATGAGTTAGAGTCCTAGGGGTAAAATATCATTGATTTAACTTACTCTAGTAGTTAACTTTCATAGACAACATATTCCTTTAATTACCTGCAACATTTCTGGTAGTGAAATGAAGAGAGCTTCTACCTTGATAGGAGGGGAAGTACCCTGAACACAGACAAAGAAATGATTCTTTTTGCAATTTTAGACTATTTTAATTAAACTAAGTAAGTTAGTGCTTTTCTTCCTCAAATATACGTGCTACAATTCCTTTATAATATGCACAACTATATGTTTAAAAACTACATTCGTATGATGAGCAAAAGTGGTATCTACACTCATTTAAGTAAATCAGATTATGGTTTCTTTTTTAACACTCTCTTAATGTTAAGATATTTCCTCTTTTCCTCTAGTACATTTTTTAATTTCCTAGGAGGCAACAGTAATAGTCTCAATTCCATGACCTTACATTTCTTTTAATGCATAGGATTTTTCAAATGTTCTGGCTTCTGGGTATATATAAATTACAATTATGCTTTCTTTTAAAATGTGTTGTAAAATGAAACAATGCATCTTATATTCATGTTAGGAATATAGATATGTTCATATACACACGTGAAGAAGCTGTCTGTGAATAGATGAATTTTTAGCACATTTATGTTGTCAGATTTATGATTTTTTAAAACACTATTTTTCATACTCATTAGTCATGTGATTTTTCATCAACTGAAGAGAAGCTTTATATATATATATGTGTATGTGTGTGTATATATATATGTGTGTGTGTGTGTGTGTGTGTATATATATATATATATATTTCTTAGTTTTTGGAAGTAATGTGAGCCAAAAGAGATAAACTAGCCCGATCTGTGGGATGTCAGACCTGTGTGTGGAACGATGGGGATTACCATCTAACCTTATTCATCAGTATGTGGCCCCATGAAAAATGACAGAGGTGCCTCAAATTTATTACCAAAAATTTAAATTTTAAATTTAACAATTTAAAATGGTTAAAATGTAACAAAATAAATTTTTAGCTCCTGGAATGCATTTTTTTTTGGTCCTTATATAGGCAATATCTGATTTTACCCTTTTTAGAAGTGAAAAAATTCTGGGACCAGCAGTTGGCATAATGGCTATGTTGTTGGATTCCCATGTAGTTAACCGTGGTTTGAGTCCCGGACCCGGTGGCTTAAGCTCATGCCAGGCATGTGTGCGTGCGTGCCCAAGATCCTGAGAGGAGAATGGAGGAAAAGGGATTGTGGTGTGGCCATCCTCCTCTGGGGGTGTGATTTCTCACTTTCTTTCTCTCTTTCTGGCAAGCGCATGCATGCTATAGTAAAAACTTCTCCAAAAAAAAAAAAAAAAATAAGAAAAGAAAAAATTTTAGCCTTTAGTAACTTGTTAATGTTGCTTAACTAGAGATTGAACCAATAAGCTTTGATTTTAAAAAGTTGAAGTTTAAATTCCAGCTCTAACATTGAATACCTAGACAACCTATTTTACTTCTCTGTGTCTTGGTTATTTCATCTGAAAATATAGTCAATAATAGCCCCTACTTGACAGAATCGTTGTGATGACTGAGACAGGATAATGTTTCTAAAGAACTTAAAACTCTCAAGGCCAGCAAGTGGTGTGGTGGTTAAGGTGCTGGACTCCCACATAGCGGACCACAGTGAGTCTCTGAACTGGAGGCTTGCTTTCTCACTTTCTCTCTGTCTTTCTCCCTCTCCGTCTCTCTCTGGTGAGCATGTGTGTCCTGTAGCAAATTAAAAAAAAATTAATAGTAAGAAATTAAATAATTTTAAAAATGACTCTCTAATACATAGTACTGTACAACTATTTGCAAAATAAATCGTTTAACTTTATTAATGCTCTCTTATGAAAGACTGCCAATTGATGGAGATGATGGAGGGAAATGTCTATTCAGTCAATCAATATTAGATGTTGCATTATTAATTGAACAAATTGTGAAACCTTAGCACTTGCCAGGATTAATATTAGGTACTGGAAATTATGGGGAAAAATATGACAGAGTCACTGCCCTCAAAGAATCATATTCTGATTGAAGAAGCAGAAACATACATATAAATAAATACTTAAAATACAACATAATTGGTGCCACCAGGTAGTATTGGAAAAGCTATAAATCTTAACTTGACAGAAAGTTTCACAAAGGAGGTTTCAGTAGTGCTCAAAGTATTACTTGAAATATTTCTAATGAAGAAAGAGGAAAATACATCTTTATTAATCGCAGACAGAAAGGGTGGATGGGACTGCTGCGTTTTCATTCAGCTCTTCCCTCATGCTTTCTTTTCTGGGGACCAGGTCAGAGGAGCAACCTAATATTGGACATTCCCATTCTCTTGGGCCAAGCCCCAGAGAACTAGGGTGGGGCCGGGATGTCAATATAACACATATTCCACTAGAGGTCACATGGGAATAAGCAGGGATTGTAATCCCTTACGAGAAGGGAGGGAGTGAATCAAATAGAAATTATCATCGGCTTTCAGGGAATTGCAGAAAATTTGATGTGCTTGAAGTATGGACTATAAACAACGTAGTGACTAGGATCAGATAAAACAAGAATGAGAAAGGCTGCCAGATTGTGAAATGGCCTGTGTATCTTGCTAAAACCTTTGAAATTACTAACGATTAAAATCACATTTTTAGTAGACCCTGGTTGAAGAGGAGAGGAGGACGAGGGCTAAGAGACAGAAAATAATGGGTTCATAGAGGTTAAGTTTTTTGCCTTTTTTTTTCTGTTTTCTAGGTAATATTTGTTTTTCTTTTTTGCCCACAGTTTGTTATTTATTTATTTACATATTATGCATTCAACCACTGTATGTTATTACAGCTTGTAAAATGAATTTTCCCAGCATGAATACACTGTATATTAGTGCAATTAAAGGTATTAACATACACATTATCAACAGTTAATTATGAATTGAGAGACAATGGTAGTAGTAGTAGAACTAGATTACAAAATAAGTTTAGGGTGCCTAGAAAATAAGGTAGAATTGACAGAATCAGATGAGTTTTAGAAGATTAATAATAAGGATCAGGATGGATTAAGCACTTGCAGAGAAAGCCAGGTCCTACATGTCAAAGTGAGGTTCAAACCTCCACCCAGATGACAACATGCCAGGATCCTGCCATGATAAAGAATTTGTATGACCATGACCAGACTCTGGTGGGGACTTTAGTCTCTCTCTCTTACACATGCACACAGTATCTCATGAATAAATAAATATTTTTTAAAAATATAAGAATTAAGGAAGAAACTAATACAGTTACAAAGTTTCTAGCTTAGATGACAAAGTGAAAGGGATTTAATGATTTGGAAAATGTGGTTATTGTTAGTGAAGAGGAATGGGATTATTCTGTAAAGGTTAGGGGTTTGGAGAAGATAAAAGAGGCTTCAGAGAATGGACTTTCTGAACTGACTTCACAAGATGAGTAAGGGTCAGTAATGAAGGATTTTCCTGGCAAAGAGATCAATGTATGGGCATACACAATGGCATTTAGAAAACACTCTATGTTCAGAAATTTGAAGATCATTGTGGCCACAAAATCCAGGAAAAAAAAAATTAAGTATTTGAATCTTAGGATTCTAGAACGTGTACTTTTTAGTTTTATATCCCAGAGAATAAGAATTCAAGTAAATTGAGAAAATAAATGTGATAGAAAGAATTAGGTCTAGAAAGTCTTTTACAACTGGTTGAACTCAGTAAGGTTAAAAGTCAATTAGAAATCAAGTAAGATTTATGAAATGAGTTCTGAAAATGGCAAAAATTATCAGAAGGAAATATTAATTATATAAATTGAAAGCATTTATTTCTAATTATTAAGTATAAATCTTTGGATATTGACCTTAGTTTTGCTTTATTTAAAAATGCTTATTGCATTTATTTTAGGAATGTAGATATAGCCACAAATAGAAATTATTATTAATAATTAGTGCTATGTCTCTGTATTAAATTAGCTTTCCTGATTATGTGAATGATTTCACATTCAATTTAGCTGACATAACTGGAGTCAATATTAATTCTGTAAATACCATATGCTATTCTCATTCCATGCTAACATAAGAAACAAAATAAAATTTTATAAAGGAAAACATTGTTATAATAGATTTTAAGTTGAGAAGACCAACCGTCTAGTTAGGACAGAAGTGAGCAGGTCAGGAGGCCCTAATGGATTTACTACAATTTAGAGTCAGATTCTTAGTTTAACATTTTCAGAAATTCAATTTGAAAAGTTATCCAATTATTATTAAGTTCTCAAGGTCCTAGTTGAGTTTAGTGGTGGGCAGCTGAACTCATAAAACACGGTTACAAGCCATTGTGCCCATTCACTCATTCACAAAGTATTAGGCATTGACATGTAGTGCTCCTTCCTGTGCTCAAAAAGCTCATGAGAAGTACTGTGTGACCGAATACTGGGTGCTGAGCAGCACGTTAAACAAGTAAACCAAGACTTTGAATGGCGTTCAATTGGGTGGACTGGACAAGATGCCATTCTCTTATCTAAAGATGACTTTATCTGTGCCCCCAATATGGGTGGAATTCCTAGAGTCTGTTCCAGATATGGTGAATCAAAATTTCTAAGGGTGAGACCAGAAATTGTATGACAATCTCCCAGATGATTCTTACCATGAGAAAAGCTTAGGAAACATTGACATGGTGGATCAGCTTTCGCTCCTTAATTCTTTTCAAATACAGTTTGTGCGATTTCTGATATCTGGTACTAGTTGCTAAGGATAATTTTATTTTATTTATAGCTCATTCCTGAGACCACCTCTTAGCTCTTATGACTTATTTGAGAAATAAGTATACTTTTTGATTTACAGAAATTTGAGAAGTACCATGGCCTCTGTAATTCTGCATTTACATACCATCTTCTGAGCAGTTATTTTCCAGATGTTTGGTCTCATCTACTTTGGTGGAATCTAACCACTTTAATTTCAAAAGTAAACTTTGAGCTGTGCCTAGTACAGGATGTATGTGAGAATGGTGTACAATTAAACTGTACATTGATGGTACTATCCAAAACCTGTGCCACTGGATGTTTCAATATTGATGATGCTTCAGATTTAAAAAAAAATAGAACACATGCTAAATATTTCATAATGCCCCTGTGGTTGCAGCTACACTTTATGATGAATGCAGAAAAATGTGCCTGCACATGTATGTGTGTATCCTTTTGTGGTTTCTTCAGACCAAGTTTTTACCAAGTGCATCTCCACCAACCACTTGGGGTGGTAGAGAAGAATCTTGTGCTCATTTCATATATTTTTAAAAAATAACATCTGAGAGGTATTGTAGACCTGTAATATCAAAGAGAGAACTGAAGTGAAATGAATACCTTCAAGTTTTAAAAGCTTCTTTCATTTATCCACTCACCAAATATTTATTGAGTTCTTATCACCACTGTGACAGTTCTGTGACTGCATAGTCATGTCGTTTTCTTTTTAATGTCAACATGATCCAAATTGCTTTTTTTGTTTTTGCCTTGAAGAGACGTCCCTTTAGTATCTGAGAAATACAGATCATGTCTCATCTGGGATGTCCAGCTTATGGTGCACCTTTTCAAGTCTGATCAGGATTAATGAGCTGAGACTTTTCATGGAGAATTTTACCTTAAAGTCAAAGAGACCGAGGAGGCCAAGGGCCCTGTCTCCTGTGCCAATAGTGAGACCAGTTCCAGATTTTGCTGAAATTGATTAAGAATGTCTCTAGCTACTGGCAAATCTGAAGTACAGCCTGTTCATATCCATGTGAGGATAGAGTAGGAATTAAAATGAAAGCAAGACATGGCAAAGGTAAAGTGAAAGATTTTGCTATTAGGCTAGTGCTTTGATCATAAAGATTCAAACATATCTATCACCCTACATCTGTGAGAGTGTATTAAAAGGTTAATGAAGCTTTGTACCTTTTTGGACTTATAACTAAATTGTCAGGTCAGCAAAGATGAAGAATTTTTGTACTGTAGACGATCCCAGGAAATTCTCTGAGGGACAAAAAATGAGATGCCTTTACAATTTATTTCAGAACATCCAGTATCTTAAAACTGTTCTACACAATTTTGAGGCTGTTTCAAAGGAACTATGTAGAGCTAATCCTGTTTAAAAAGAAATTGGGAAGGCTCAAGAAAATCCTCTATGTGAGGAATCAGGACAATATAGTTCTATGATTTATATACAATTTATAGACCTTTGAATCAAACATTCACCATTTTAATCATTTCAAGGAGACAAGTACTTCATGGCAGTCTGAGGCATAAGGCTCACATTATAAGACCATGCATAGAGTAGTGATTCTGCCATGGGTTAAACGAGCAGAGCTTGAAGTATTATTTTTTTAAAAAAATTGAAAGGTTGTGGCAGTAATAAAAAGGTTGAATGGTAATGCCTCTAATTGAACAGTAAGGCCTCTTTCCTATTAAGTCACTCTTTCATCTGTCTTTTTAATTATTTCATTATCATTTTGTACTGCAGTTCACAATGAAATGACCATTTGTGTTTAAGTGAAAGCTAATTATTAGGACTGAATTATTGTGCAGTTTATTGATCCCTATGGTGGATTAAGGGCTTTAAGTTCGTCTAGACAGAATAGTTAGCAAAATGACAAAAGGAAACATATAAGACCCTTGGGAAGAATCCCTACGCTCCATAAGCAATTAATGCCTGCCAGGTAATGGAATTTAAGTTTATACTAAATCCAGCAGAGCTTTGACATTTCAACTGCCTTATAAACACATTAGTGTAATGAATTAAGACTTATGAATTGTGTTTAGACACAAGTAGGACGAGTAAGTCCAGGATATTTTTAGCCATCCATTGATTGAATGAAAAATAGATAATTTTTCTCTCTGAATCTGATGAAAAATGAAATGTGTTCTTCTCTGTGTTTATCGCTGCTCATTCCGCTCACTGTTGATAGATGTGTATGAAAAATTTCCGTTTCCTAATGAATACGAATCTCCCTTATGGATGTGAAAACTATACAGTGATAAACTATGAAATACACACACACACACACACACACACACACACACACACACACGTACATACTACTGCTGAGTAAGAAGTCAAGCAGCACATTCATCTCAATCTAGTAGCGCTGGGCAACATTAAAAGCAATCTGTCATTATGGTGATGAGCAAGCTCCAGTCTAAGCTAACCATACAACCCACTGCTGTTATTTATGAGGGCATGTCTCTGAGTGAGTGGAGTTGGAGGAGATTCGACTCAACCTTCAGGTGTGTGACTTTTTTCTTGATGCACTCTGCATTCAAAGTTTTACTGACAATATGGTATAAGTCAGAGTTTTGGGAAACATTGTTAAAGTTTTTTTTGATATCAATATTTTGGCAACATCTAGGATTCTATTACAAATCAATTAAGACCAAGGGGGTATTGCTTAGTTTCAAGTTTCAGGTATTTTTCTTTCCTATCTTTGTTTTCAGGCTTCTGAGAAAAATCCCTTTTGCTCTATTAAGCATGATTTTTTATGGGTCTAATAAAACACAGATATTTAAGTTATACGCAGTGAAAAAATCTAGTTTTCACCTGTCTTAACATCTCAAAATTTGAAGTTACTTCTTTACCATGAAAAACTTAGAGAATATTTTAAGAACAGCCTTCTCGTATCTTAAAAAAACATGTGATGTCAAGGGCTATTTAATGAAGAGGCACCCATACCAGCTACCCAGAAGCACCATTTAAATATTAAAGTGTAATTTATTCAAAATATATTTAGGTGCTTCATTGTATTAGCTTGAATTAAATGGAAAGCATTCATATGCATAAGATATAATCTATTTAACAAATTGCAAAAAATATTTGCTTCCATTATATTTATGCACGATTTTATTGCTTGCATTTGACAGTGGCAAAGTAGCTAGTTTAATAAGCAAACGTAAGTTTTTATAGCAATGGTTATGGACTTTTATGGTATTTAAACTAGATTAATCAGTGAAGTATGGAAAAATTGAAGGATTAAACAGACTGTGTGCACTTACATATAAAACACTAATGGGGAATCTTGCACGAGGCAATATTTGTTATTATGAAAATATAATAAAAGGATAATTGGTGGGTTCTCTTTTCAGGAAAAAGACAGGGTTGCTCAGCTTAAGAAGTCAAATTAATGCCTAGGGAAATAGGGCACCCTTATTATATGTAGACATGGTGCCACCTACGTGATAGTTACTTGATTTTTAAAAACTAAAAACTTAGGCCTTACGTTTTATCACTCTATGACTGAGCTCAAAATATGATCCTTGAGAAAAGCATTCTAAGCATATCCACTAAATTTATCTCTGTACAACTGCATACATGATCCAGGATATTCACATTTAAATATCGACTTATAATACATTTTTATGATTGGAAGACTCTTCTCTTTTGAAGAAAATAATTTTTTTCTCTATTGAACAAAACCATAAAGTATTTTTCAAAATGCTTAAAGTTAGTTTGAATGCTTAAGATATTTTCATAGGGATTGGAAGTAAAAGTTTAAGAGGATAACATTAATTCCTTTGACAAAAAATAAATTTTGAGAACCTTATCTATGATAGAAGTGCATACATAATGTCAAATAAACCATGCTTTCTAAACTTAAGCGTACTGGTACCTGTATTCATTATCTATTACTGACTAAAATTTATCCTTTAATTTAGCAGCTTAAAATATGAATCCAATGTTTTGATAACCAGAGAACATAATTGCTATTCATATAACTAATTTATTGACCTATTAATTTATTAAATCAATATTTATTGGGTGCCTTTCTATCTGCTAAATCTCTAGGCAAGGCACTAGGGTAACAATGGTGAGTGGTATCAGACACATTCCTCTCCTCATGGAGTTTGCAGTCTATCAGAGGATATCAATGCCAATCAAATCATCACACAAGCAAATGCAAAATTAAAACAATTATGAACCAATTAGAGAATCTGTTGCATTCAGATTAAGAATGTAGTATTGGGACTAGCATATGGCACAATGATTACATTGCTAGACTCCCACATAGTTGATCGTGGTTTGCGCCCTGGATCCGGCAACTTAAGATTCATGCCAGGTGCGTGTGCATGCATACCCAACATCCTGAAAAGAGAATGGAGGAGATGGGAGTGTGGTTTGGTCATCCTCCTGGGAGGTGATTTCTTACTGTCTCTCTGTCTCTTTTTCTTTGTCTCTCTGGAGAGTGCACGCATCTTATAAGCAAAAATCTCTCTCTCCAAAAAAATGCAATGTTATATACTAGGGCTGTTAAGTCAATATGCCAACAATTTTGCTGATAATATAGATGAATTATATAAATATGCATTTTTATTTGAACATACGGTTAGGTGAAATAATGAATAAACATTTAGTGTAGTGACAGGCAAGTAATCAGAACTTAATAAATCTTAGTCTAATTCTGTCTAGTCTTTCATCTGTCTATCTTAGAGTATACACCTATTTACAGGCATTATTAAAAGGAATAATCATTTGGTCCATAATCAGTGTTAAATCCATGATGCAACCAAATAGATTTCAAAGTGTGTTTTGTTACCATCATTATCATTGGTTAAATAAGTCAAGGAAACAATAACATTCAATGAGATACTATGCATAAATGAACAAGAGATTATTTTCAATTTTAACATCTATTGTACTGTTATTTAACATAAAACTTAAAATATATAAGTGACTATGCATATTAAAATTACAGACCTTTAAAATATACTTAGTCCAAATTTTTATGCTTTTCTGAATTCTCTGTAGCTCATATCTGGCAGATAGTTTCACTGGACTTTGAAACTCCTATTATAGGCAATTATATTATCATTAATATTTTAAATTCAATCAACTCAACTTTTATTGAATACTAGTTCTGTTCACAAAATTGCTGTGAAAATTTTCTAACTTCATGTTAAAAACATGGCTAATTTAAAGGAACATCACAACCTAATAGCACGTATAACATACAAGTACATAAGTGTCAGAGTGAATGAGCTATTATTTGTTACCCATATTGATAGAGTCAGTTTTCAAATAACATTCTGCTACAATGAATTACTATTTTATGTTAATCTAAACATACATACTGCTTTTGGTAAAAAAATAAATTAGTAAGGTGATAGCTTTTTTTACTTCCATTTGCTAATTACTTATGCTTTTTTTTATACATTACTTTTGTTTCCTTAGAAGAATAAACAATACCATAAACTGACTAAATTGGTGACAAGGTATTGATTGTCTAACTTTTAATGAAATCACCTTGAATAAGTGAACACTTTATAAAATCTAAGAGAAAGTTATACTATAAAATGTTATGAATTTTGGGGCTGGCAGATGGTGTGGTGGTTAAGGATGCTGGACTCCCACGTGGCCAAGTTCAAGTCCCAGACCTGGCAGATTCCTTTTTCACTTTCCTTCTCTCTCTCTGTCTATGGTAAAATTGGAAAATAATAATAATAAATAAAATTAATATAAAATGATTCTTTTAAAAATTTGTGAGTTTTAAGCAAGAAGAAAGTCTCTGGTGTGCTTGTATTTTGAAAAAGTATGGCTTTATAAAGATTTAGGCTCTGGAATCTGCAAGATAAATGCCATTAAAAGATAGGTTGAGGGACCAGCCGTTGGCTTAATGGCTATGTTGCTGGACTCCCACGTAGTCAACTGTGCTTCGAGTCCTGGACCCGGTGGCTTAAACTCACGCCGGGCGCGTGTGCGTGCATGCCCAAGATCCCAAGAGGAGAATGGAGGAGAAGGGATTGCAGCATGGCCATCCGTTCCTGGGGGGTGATTTTTTGCTTTCTGTCTCTCTGTCTCTTTCTGTCTTTCTGGTAAGCGCATGTACCCTAGCAAAAACCTCTCTCTCTCAAAAAAAAAAGAGACATGTTGATTGTGAGGACCTTGAAAACTCAAAATTCTAACCACAAAATAAAATTGAGGGAACTAGAAACCATTAAAATATAGAGCTCATACACTCTGGCCTAATAAACATAGGCATTCTATGAAGATGCTTATTTAATATGATGTAGAAGTCTCTAATAATCTCGTCTTTATTAAACTGAACAAGCAAACTCTTCCCAAGTTGATTTGCATTGATCCTTTTTACTCCAGAATTTCTTAAGAGAAGCATCACTCCTGGTATTCCTTGCTGCTTAGTCAAGGCAGTGATTCTTGTTAATGTCTTACTTGGGTCATTTGTTATCCCTTGCTGGAGGGAATAATTTTTACCCATAAAACTATTATTTGTTAACACATTCTAAGAGATTCTTTTATCTTGTTACAACTGAATGCAATAAATTTAAAACTTGCACTTTAGATAAAATAATTTGCAGATAGATGTAAACTATGACATATTTTAAGAGTACATATTTAAAGCTCAAAGAAAGATTGGTAGCAGAGACCTTTGAGGCAAAAATCAGATTGTACCAGGCCTTCGAAGTTTATCTGATAGATCTGCAACTTGGCTGGACTCTTCAAAGGTTTCAGTGAGCTTGATCACCTTCCTAAAGTGAAATCCAATGAAAATGATGTAGAACTGGATTCTGTGTATTTGGGGGAGTGTACAACAAGGAGATAGAGGCCCAAGAGAAAGACGGCATGCATATACAAAAGATTCTGAAGAATCAGTACAGTAATGATAAACAACAGAACCACTCATTACAAGTTTGCGCTTGGCAGGTTCTGTGCATACAGCCTCAATGTCATTCCAAATGGAGAAGTATGTTCTACAAAAGGAAAAAGTCTAGATTGTTTAATATTGAAAATTGAGGACAGGGACAGCACATGCCATATGATTATGTCACTGGATTCCCAGATAGTTGACTATGATTTGAGTACTGGACCTGGTGGCTTAAAACTCACCCTGGGCTCGTGTATGTATGTGCCCAAAATTTCAAGAGGAAAATGGAGGAGAAGGGATTGTGGTGTGGCCATCCCCCCTGGGGGGTGATTTCTCACTTTCTGTCTCTTTCTGTGTCTCCAGCAAGTACATGCCCACTTTAGCAAATACCTCTCTCTAGGAAAAAAAAAAAAAAGAAAAAGAAAAAGAAAAAGGAAATCAGGGGCAAATTTAGTAGGTACTTGCTGAAAGAACATTTATTTTTAATGTATGAACATTCAGAAAGATAACAACTATCAAACTACTTAATATCACATAGATCTTCAACTAATCTGAGCATTAATTTTACTGGATGTGCATCTTTCATTCATTGGAAGAGAAACTCACCAGATTACCACTATCAGCTCAAAGGTGATTGGCACCAGAGCTTCTGCTTCTGCTGCTGAGAAAAACCACTTCTTAATGTGGAAATTACATATAAAAAATTAAAACACACATCTGGGACAAATGTATCTCAATTCATACAACTTAAAATGACAACTTTCCCGTGTTAGGTGCCCTGTATCCTAAAGAAAGCTCTAGGCTCCCTCTAAGAACTTCTAGAATACAATAGTTTGAGTTGTTGAATGAGATTGCTTGATGGTAGAACAGATTTTAAGCATATTAGAAAGCTGAAGAAATATCTACACATGACAGCTATCGGAAAGAAAATTTACTTGAAAGAGTAAGATATGATTGCTGTATTTAAAGAAATGTTTTTAAGTTTTTATTTGAAGATGTTTAAAGCTTTTTTTAAAGTTTTTATTTTAAATGCCAGAGACACATACATGACAGATTCAGAGAGAGAGAGTGAGAGAGAGGAAGCAAAGGGGTCTGGTCTGCCAGTCTTTTTTCCTTCATTTCTCCTTCCCGTCGGGATCCTGGGCAGGCACACATGTGTGTAAGTCTTGGTCATGTGGGATCTAGTTCCCTCTACATATCACTTAACTGCTGAGCTAGGGGCCAGTCTAGTTTCCGTATGTTAAGGATTGACTGACTGAAGTAAAGCAGTCTGTGTTACAAATTTATTCATCACAGAAAGTAATTTTTTTCCCTTGAGTAGCAAAGCAGAAGAGCCAAAATGTTATTTGACCAGTTTATCTAAAATCAGCCTTAATTTCAGTCTCAATAAAGTGCTTTTAGCTATTACCACCTTAGGTCTCTATTTCCTCACCATTTTTCTGTTTTTAATATAAGTATAGGTATACCCGTCTTTTACTAAATACCAATAAGAAGTGAACAGCAGTAAGAAAACACGAGTAACCCATAATTCAGAGATAATCATTGCTAACATTTTAGAGCATGGCCATTTGATCTTGTAGTAGTTGCATATTTTTTTAAAATAAAAAATGCAGGGCTTCCCCAAACCCAGATATTTACAAGGACATTCCAAAGTCATTAAACTCTTCTCTCTAACATGGTTTTTATGACTATACTGTGTGTCAACAAAAACTTCATCATAACTTATCCCACATATTACTTCTTATTGAACATTGTCACTTCCGTTCAATTTTTTGCTTTTTAGAAAATCTTGACAGAGACCATTACCATAGACGGAAGGTAAATTTTTGTTTATAACTAAAAATTATTTTCTTGATGTAAATCCTTAAATGCAACTGAATCTCACCTGGTTGAGCACAAGATTTGAGTTGCAGTCCTACTGGCTTGAAAAACTGACCTGGCATTTGTGTGTGCATGCCCAAAATCCCAAAAGAAGAAAGGGAGACGAGATAGAGACATGGCCGGCTCCTACTGGGGATGCTTTCTCATTTTGCCTCTCTTTCTCTCTCTCCATCTCTCTGTGGTGAGTATCCTCTGGCAAATTAAAAAAAAAAAAGAAAGAAAGAAAGAAAAGAGATATAAGATTAAATAAAGTGGCAATTCCTGTACCTTTTGTATATCATTGGAAATAAATTGCTGTACATATTCTAGGTTATGATTAATTAGTAAGTACGAAGCCATTAGATTGAGTCTTTCTCCATAGTTTCTTTTTCTTTCTTTCTTTTTTGAGAGGGAGATTTTCACTATAGGGCACTCCTCCTTTTTTGAGAGGGAGATTTTTGCTATAGGACACCTGTTCTCACTGGAGATCCAGAGAGGGACAGAGAGACAGAAAGTGAGAAATCATCTCTTAGGGGGAATGGCCACGCCACCACCCCTTTTCTTGGGGTTTTTGGAATGTACACACATGGCACGAGTTTTAAGCCACGGGGTCTGGGACTCAAACCATGGTCAGCTCCATAGGAGTCCAGTGACATAACCATTACGCCATTTGCTGGTCTCACCTTTCTCCGTATTTTCAATTCCTACATAACGGACTACATCCTATCTTAGTATGTAAACAAACTGAAGACCTAATTTAGGAGTGTAATAGCTGAGTCTCAGCCAATCATAGGCTGCAACTCATCAGACCATTAGGTAGAAGCTGAGCTATAGCCAGTCAAGCAATTTCTGTAGTCGTCACTTCAATGGTATTTAAATCCTCCCTGCCCAGGTTGGTTAGTCAGAGCTTTCTAAAAATCCACTGCCTGTAAGTACTACTGAATAATGAATTGTTCTTTGCAAAATTAAACTCTGCTAAATTTAATTTGTTGAAAGTTTCTCTTTTCACACTATTTTTAATTTTTGAACAGATGGGTTTGTGAAAGAGCTTTATATTTAAGGACATTATTTACACATGAAACAAATATTTTTCCTTGTTTCTCACTTGTCTTTTGATGTATAGAAAATTTTCAATGACTTGCAATAAATTGTTCCAAGTGAAGAAGTCGCTCCTCAATTCCAACTCTGAATATGCGGGAACTTCAAGAAGTTCGTGGAAAATGGAATTGAAGTACAAGTTTGTTTTGGTGCAAACAAAATTTTGAAATCCATGCATACTTTTTTTATAATATGAATTTTTCATGAACTTTTGAAGACCTCTTGTATATTCACATGTATTTTTCTCTTGGTATTTTCTACATTCAATTTTTAAACCATGAACATTTGTAATCCTTTTAGAATTTCATCTTGAATATTATGTAGGTAGGGAAAACTTTAGTTTAAAGAGTTTCAGACTCTGTAATAAACATTTATTTATTAAAGGTTTTTTATTTACTTGTTTGTATTTTGCCAGAGGGTGCATGCTCTTACCAGGGAGAGAGAGAGAGTGAAAAGGAGAGAGAGGGAGAGAAAGAAAGCACTTCCCAATGAGCTGTAATCATTTCCGTCAGGATTACAGTGGATACCTTAGATATTCCAGGATTATCTCAAGTAGCTCTTTAGCACTACAAATTTCCTCTGTAACCTCAGTTCTCTTTATGCCATAACAACACAGTCACAAATTCTGGGGTTTCTGAAGTGGAAATTGGAGACCAATTATTCTGCCTACTCTACCATTTTAGATAAGACTGATCATTTTTTAAGTATTTTCTTTTATGATTAATCACTCTTTAAGTCTTCTTTATTTCTGTTTCTAATTTGGTAAATTGTTTTCTTCCATTTTCTTTGAAGTCTTTAGGTTATTCAAGTAGACTTATAACCAATTATTCTGGTAACAGAAACCTGCTCTGAATGTGTGGTTATTTTTCTTTTCAATTTTCTTTTTAGATTGTGTTTTCCTTCTTTTATTTGATATATTTCTAGAAAACCTAGTCACTTTGGTTATATTTTATTTAATTTCTTCTTTTATATAAAGATGAAATAATTAGAGACCAAAAGTGTTGTTTTGTTTAATATTTTTTTCATTTTAAAATGCTCCCTATTCTTTCTCAGTAACTTCTATCTTTTTCATTATTTCTAGAATATAAATTTGTGTTCTATTGTTTCTATTTTTCATATTTATTCATAAATGTTATGGATTTTCCCATATAGGAAGATTTAACTGAACATGTTCCAGTGTTTGTTATATACAGAGAAGTGTATTAATGACCTAACTATGGGCATAACTATTATTAGAAGAGCAGTTTTACAGTAATTATAAACTGTTAAATGTTTTGGTTTATTTGAAATTCCATTATTAAAATATAACACATTATACACAAAAATTTTACCTGTTCAAGTTTTCAGTTGGAGAAATCCTTAAGGTTTTCCTTTTATAGTCTCCTGTTTTTCAGAAATATATACTGTTAGATAATATTATTTGTAATAGAAGAATTTTATCATTTTGCCATTTATTTCTTAATTTTATATCTCAAACCTTGTATTTATATGTTCATGTCTGACTACTGACTATCTGCCTATCTTGTCTACCAAAGACCTAGAAGACAGTTATTCCTATTAATATTCATGGAGTTTTCTTTTTTTTTTTTTTTGTGAAAAGAGATTTTTGCAATAGTGCGTGTGTGCTCTCTGGAAAGACAGAGAGAAACAGAAAGTGAGAAATCATCCCCTGGGGGGATGGTCATTCTGCAACCTCTTCTCCTCCATTCTCCTCTCAGAATTTTGGGCATGCACGCACATGCACCCAGCGTGAGTTTGAAGCTGCCAGGTCCAGGACTTGACCATGGTTAACTGCGTTGGAGGCCAGCAATGTAACCATTATACCATCCAATGGTCCCCACATTTCTTTTTTTTAGGTTCTTGCCACAGGGCATGTGTGCTTGCCAGAGAGATGAGAGAGAGAGAGAGAGCAAACATTTCCTTATAGGTTTAAAATTTGTTTAGTTAATTAATAAATTTATAGCCCATATTTATTATGCTTCGTTTTCTATTAAGTTATATAGATAGATATGGATATCTTGCTAGTATATAATTATACAATATTTTAAAATTCAAACTGACTGATATATTCTTTAACTCTATTTATTTTTATATCTGATAAATTTTATTTTTCTTTTTTATACTTTTATTATCATTGTTTACTAAAAATAACAATGAACACTTTCTGTGTGTTGCACACTCCCATACTTTCACCTCATTAAAACTTTCACTGTGATGTGTACAGTGTTGTTATTTCCACTTAGAGATAAAAATTGTGGTATATAATGAAATGGCCAAACACATGGCTAGGGAAGCAGTAGACTAGAATCCTTGACTGAGTTTCAAATCTTTAAATTCCTTTTGCTATGCAGGAGTTGTAGTAAGATTTCTTCTAAGCTCCTTCAGGACTAGCATGCTATTATTTTGTTAATTTTTATTAGTTGTCACCTTTATTTTTAAAACATTTTTGTAACTTAATTTCTAAAATATTTAAAATGAAAAAGTAAGATTTAAGTAGATAAAAAACATATGTTCAGATAGGTTCATAGAGTGAAAAGTCCAACTATAAGCAATACACCAGCTTTAGAAAGAATTAAAAATAAAGGAATGAGCAAAGTTATACCAGGATAAAGCAAAACAGAGAAGCTTGGCTTGTAACTGACATTTGCCAAAATAGACTTTAGATAAAAATAAAAAGCTTTCGCTAAAACAGGAAAGTTATATGATGCTGAATGTCACATTTTAAAATGAACATAAAATATGGGACCAGCAGGTGGCATGGTGGTTAGGCACTGGACTTCAACATGGTTGACTGCAATTTGAGTCCTGACTCAGATGGCTTACTTTCTTATTTTCTCTCTCTCTCTCTCTTTCTCTTTCTCTCTCTGTGTGTCTCTCTCTCTCTCTGTCTGTATAGTGAGCATACATGCCCTTTAAAAAATTAAAAATAATAGTAATAACAATAAAGAACTTAAATTATTGGGACCATCAGTTGGCGTAATGGCTTTGCCGCTAAACTCCCATGTAGTAGACTGTGGTTCAAGTCCTGGACCTAGTATTTTAA
Source organism: Tupaia tana (assembly GCA_026018925.1). Classification (NCBI taxonomy): domain Eukaryota; kingdom Metazoa; phylum Chordata; class Mammalia; order Scandentia; family Tupaiidae; genus Tupaia; species Tupaia tana. Next base: position 79,299,988 of record JAKSZU010000006.1, read on the forward strand.
ACTCACAATGGGTGTGTATGGGTGCGTGCCCAAGATCCAGAGAGGAGAATGGAGGAGAAGGGATTGTGGCATGGCCATTCCCACTGGGGGGGGGGGGGGGGGGGGGGGGGTGATTTTCTCGCTTTCTGTTTCTCTGTCTCTCTTTGTCTTTCTGGCAAGCACAAGTGCCCTATAGCAAAAACCTTTCCCCCCCCAAAAAAAAAAAAAAAAAAAAAAGGAAAAGAAAAGAAAAATAAATTAAATTATTAAAAAAATAAAACAAGGAACATGGTAACAATCCTTATGAAGCAAAAACTGAAGAAAAAAGAATAAACAAATACAATAAAAACAGTCCTATGATAGAACTTCAAGTGATCAAATATAACTAAAGGATATACAAAAATCTAAAACATGTATTTGGTTTTAAAGATTTTTTTCTTAATTTTCAATGTAAAAAAATAATGATCACAAATACCCTAAGTAAGAAATTACAAGGAGAAATAAACATAGGGAAAAAAAAAGAGTATGAGGATTCTGGAAGTGGTGCAATGGTAAATCATTATGCTTTGTCTTTCAGTCAGGACTCAAAATACAATGTCTATAGTAGATGAAAAAAATAAAGGAACAACTGTATTCTCTAACCTTTCTAAATATCCAATATAGAAGTCAAGACTCGTGATTAGAATATATTGTTATGAGGAGGAAAATACAAGCAAAATAAATACCTAGAAAATAAAAAAAATAATGCTTAAGGTTGATAAATCAATAAACTGAGGTGTATTTGTCTCATTGAAATATATACCCTAACAAATAATAAAAATAAAGTAAAAAATGATAGCCCTATGAAACTGGCAGTTAAAAGTAATTGAGCAATGTGCAATTGTATTTCATTATGCTCCTAGTATAATTTATACTTTTTCCTTTTTATCTTTAATGTATTTATTTTATACGTATAAGAAAAGTTATTGAAGATTACTACAAGGCATCAAATATTAGCCATTAGTACAGAAGATGACACATAATTAAATGAAATAAAATCCACGAACAAACCAATAAAGATATATAATGGTATTTATGATTATGCTAAAGGTAGGAATTCAAATTAGTACAGAAAATATTTATTATAATACTAGGTCAATTGGCTATGTGTGAGGAAAAGTCTAAATTTACATTGATTCTTGGATTATACAATGGACAATAGAAGTGGCTCAGATGGATTTCAGAAAATTTTATACAAGACCCTTCTTTTACTCCACAGCAAGAGAAATAATAATTAAAGAGATGACCCTTGGAATAGGAGAATATATTAGCAAACTATTCATTGGATAAGGGACTGAAAACCAGACTATATAAGAAAATCAAGTAGCTTACCTGAAAAAAAAAAAATCAATCCAAATAAAAGATGAGCAGATGAGCTGAACAGGCATGTCTCCAAATAAGACATATGAACAGCCCCAAAAATATGAAAAAGTGCTCAGCATCCCTTATCATAAATGAGATGAAAATTAAAACCACAATGAGATACCTAACTCCAGTCAGAATGACTAAGATTAAAAAAATAAAGAATAGTAAGTAGTGGCAAGACTGTGTTGAAAAGGAATATACATATATACAATATAATACTACTCAGCCATAAGAAACAATGAGACTCTAGCATCTGATAAAAAGTGAATGAATGGAAAAGATTGAATACTAAGTATAGCAAGCGAGACTATGAAAGAGTGGCATTGTTTGTCCCCACTTAATATATACCAAATGTCTGCACTCTATTGCAGACACTGAAAATACAAAAGCATGAAGAGCAAATGTGGATACTACAGACAGTGTGGGAGGAGAGTGGACAATGAAAGAAGGGAGGGGAGGGAATCAAAGGGAAAAAAAAAGAAACTCAGATTATTCTGATACTACTTAAATCATTTTAGTACATGAGAAAATAAAGAAAAACTGAATATCTACTCCTGATTTACAAGAAATGGGCAAACAAAACAGTTAATGGAAATCAATAAATATTCAATAATATGGTAAATATATATATATATATGTGTATTTATATATTTATATTTATACATATACATATCTTGGAGATATTGAAGATTTGGCTCCCAAATACCATATTAAGTAAATATCACAATAAAATGAGACATGAAATTTTTTTTTTGATTTTCAATGCATATAAAGGTTACATTTACACTATATCAGAGTCTTGAAGTGTGCGATAGTGTTATGTCTAAACAAAAGTGTAGGAACCTTAATTTAAATGTATTTTTTTGCTGGGGCAGCTGGTAGCATGGTGGTTAAGGTAGCTGGATCCCATATGATTGTCAGTGCTACTCAAGTCCTGACCTGGCAGCTTGAGCATGCACTTGGGGCATGTGTATGTGCATGCTCAAAATCCTCAGAGGAGAATAGAGAGAGCAGATTGCAGAACAGCCATCACCACTGGTAGGTGCCTCTCACTTTCCTCCTCTGTCTCACTCTGGTGAGTATAGGCACCTTATAGCCAAAAAAAAAAAAAAAAAGGAAAAAAAAAGAAAACAGAAAAATTACTGTGCGCTAAAAATGTTGTAATCTTTGAACTTTTTGCTGAATGGTCTTACTTCAGTGTTGATGATTGCTGTGAGCTGATCAGGGTGGTGATTGATGAAGGATGAGGTTGCCCAGGTACTTTCTTAGAAAAACAATGAAGTCTGCAACATCAAGTGACTCTTTCGCTGTGAAAGATTTCTCTGTAGCATATAGTGCTGTCTGAAAGCGTTTTACTCACTGTAGAACTCTTTTCAGAATTGCAGTCCTCTCAAATCCTACCACTGTTTTATCAACTAGTTTATGTAATATTCTAAATTCTTTGTTGTCATTTGAACAGTCTTTTCAGCATATTTACCAAGAATAGCTTTTATCTCAAATCACTTTCTTTGCTCATTCACAAGAAACATCTCATCTGTTCAAATTGGATCATGAGATTACAGCAATTCAGTCACATCTTCAGGCTTCACGTTTATTTGATTCCTTTGCTATTAAAACTACCTCTTCGGTTTCTTCCTGCCCTGAAGTCTTGAACCCCTGACACTCGTCCATAAGTGTTGGAATCAACTTTTTCCAAACTCCTGTCAATATTGATGTTTTGACTTCTTCTCCTTAATCATGAATGTTCTCAATGACATCTAGAATGGTAACTTTCTTTTTTCAGAAGTTTTAAATTTACTTTACCCAGGCAGTTAATGCCTTACCAAGTGCATTTCTTAAACAAATAAGACTGGAAAATTGAAATTACTCCTTGGGCTACAGAATATATGTTGTGTCAGCATGCATGAAAACAACATAGACCTTTGTCCATCTTCATCAGAGATCATCGCCATTGAGCAATAATATTTTGAAGGGATCTTTTTTCCTGAGCAGTAGGTTTCAGTAAACCATACCATAAACAGTTGTGCTGTCAACTGAGTTTTGTAGTCCTATTTACAGAGCTCAAGCAGAGTATATTTAGCACAATTCCTAAGGGCTCTAGGATTTTCAGAACATTTAAGGAACACTGGTTTGAACTTAAAGTTACCATTCGTGTTAGCCCCTAATAAAAGTCAGCCTGTCTGTTGAAGCAATGAATCTAGCTATTGATTTCTCTCCTCAAGCGCTTAGAATGCTAGATGGCATCTTCTTCCAAGAGAAGTCTGTTTGGTTCATGCTGAAAATCTGTTGTTTGGGGTAGCCACTTTCGTCAATATTAGCATTCCTCTGGATAACTCACTGCAGATTCCACTTTGGCTCTTGCTGCATCTCCTTGCACTATTAGGTTACAGAGATGGCTTCTTACATTAAACCTCATTAACCAACCTCTGCTATCTTCAAACTTTTCTTTTATAGCTTGTCTACCCCTCTGGACTTTCACAGAATTGAAGAGAGTTAGGGCATTTTTCTTGATTACTTTTTGTCATCTGGAATGATGTGAGTTGTTCAATCTAACCAGAATGGTATTTTTTTTCCAGTCAGCAAATAGAACCATTTTGCTTTCTAACTCTTTACATGTTCACTGGAATAGCACTTGTAATTTCCTTCAAGAACTTTTCCTTTGCATTCATAACTTGGCCATCTGGCACAAAAAGCCGAAGTTCAGGGCTGTCCCAACTGTTGACCAGTATTCCTTACTAAGTATAATCATTTCTAGCTTTTGATTTAAAGTGAGAGACATGTGCCTCTTCTTTGTGCCTACTTAATGGGCATTAGCAAGTCTAATGTCGTGTCTTTGGTACTTGGGAGGCCAGTGGAGAGGGAGAAAAACAGGTAAGAAAAACAGGTCAGTGAAGCAGTCAGAACATATGCAACATTTATTAAGTTCTCTGTCTTACATGTATGTACTTTTTGGTACCCTTGAACAATTACAATATTAACATCAAAGATCAATGTCACAGATCACCATAACAGATATAATCATAATGAAAAGCTTGAAATTGCTAGAATTATTAAAATGTGACACAAATGGGAAAATGGCACTAACAGACTTGCTTGATTCAGATTGCTACAAATCTTCAATTTATATAAAAAAAATGAATTAGTGACATTGTACAAAAAGAAAATGAAGTTCAATAGAACAAGTATGCCCATACCTCATTTCCAAATTCATCACCTTTTTAAAATGTGGAAATGGACATTTTCCCACAAGGGTTAGGAGCAGTGAACATATGCATACTATCAACAATGTACTTTTATTGGTGGTGGTGTAATTGCCAGTAAATGCAGTCATGCAAGAAAATGGAAAACTATAAGCACCAGATAAGAAGAGAGAGGATAATCTCTACTGTCATATGATAAGACAGTGCACCTAAGAAAACAAAAAGAATCAATGATAGTAAGAATATTTAGTGACGTAGCAGGATATAGAATTAATATATAAAAATGACATAGATTTTATTTGTCAAACAATAACCTATTAGAAGATATAATAGAAGAAAAGATTTCATTAAAAAAGGTAAAATACACAGATACAAAATTAAGAAAAGCATAAAACTAGCCTATGGCATGATGATTAAGATTGACCATATAGTTAAGTACCCAACCCAGTTGCTTGAAGAACACTCTGGGTGTGTGCACATGCATGCCCAAAATCCCCAGAGGAAATATGGAGAAAGGATTGTAGAGTGGCCATTTACCATAGAGAGTTGTTTCTAACTTTCTCTCTCCCTCTCTCTCTTTCTGGCTCTTTCTTCCTGGCAAACACATGAAGACTCTAGCAAATTATTTTTTAAAAAGAAAACAAATGTATGGAATTTAGACTATTACTGAATATCACAATAAGAGATTTGAATGCATGGAAAGACATTCATGTTCTTTCCAAGTTAATATGCAAATTGAATAAAATTCAAACAAAAATTTCTATGGCAAAGTAAATAATCAAGAATAAACAGGAAAACTCCAAAATGTAGGAAAAAAAAAAAACTAAAGGGTAGATAAAAAAAATAGTATGATAAAATTGGCATCTAATATATGAGAGGGAAAATGATAGACTTTAACAAATATTGCAATAACTAGAGAGCTACTTGGAGAAATATGAACATATTGGGCCAGCAGTTGGTATGGAGGTTAAGGCAGCTTGACCACACGTTCTGGTTTGAATCCTGGCTGGGTGCTTGAAAATCATGTGTGCCCAAAATCCTGAGAGGAGAATAGAGGAAAAGGGATAGCAGTGTGGCTATCCCCCTGCTAAATTAAACTATCTTGGCCTAAAACAGCTGCTGGACTCCAACACTTTGATTCGTATGGATAACCCAAAATCATACATGTTGCTTATTCTTTTACAGCCAATCACAGCAGCTAGGCTTCAGTAAATCAGAGGCATTTCACCTTTTAAACCATGTTAAAGCAGACAAACTTCAGAATGTAATCAATGATTTCTCTACCTCACTCTTTCTCTTAGGTTTTTTGAACACTTTCCTGTTCCACTGACATAAATGCTGAGTTAACCAGGAGGCTGGCCAGAGTTGTCCGAAAGTCTGGGAACAATTTCCCAATTTAAATTGTGTTAAGATTTGCTCTATTATAACTGTACACTATTAAATTGGTTGGTTTATTTTCCTTTTAACACCCCCAAAGGGTGATTTCTCATTTTCTCTCTCTCTCTCTCTCTTCTCTTTCTCTCTCTGAAGAGCACACACACCTTATAGTAAAAACTAATGTGTATATAGGTCAGAAATTGATATATAAAATAAATGAAAACATAGATTTACCAGAGTAAAATTTAGATAAATTCCTTTATAATCTGAGGAATATTGTAAGTTCAAATAATACATTTGAATACATTTTTTAAAAAAGTATGTGTATATGGGTGTGTGTGTGTGGAGGAATAAGTTACGGGACAAGGTATCTCTAGGAAGCTAACTCTATTTGGGTCTTGACCTTTCCTTCCTCCTAAACTAGTAGGATTCTCTCTTTCTCAAGGCATTCACAGCATATGTGTTTGCTTTTTTTTCCCTTGCCATGTCTACCTTTCCATTGTCATGTATAAGCAATAATGTTGTTATCTGTTCTTCATCTTTCTCAATCCCAAATCTTCTCCTATGCCTTATGTCAAGGTTTTCATGGTTTTTCCAATCCCCTCAACTATGGTTTAGGGTAGCTTTCTAAAACCCATGACCTTGTGTTTGCTGAAGTGTTCCTGTCAATCAGAGATCTCTATATTAAATCCTAAAGTGGGATTACATAATAAAAGATTTGAAGAATTAATATTTATTGAATGACTTATGTCATACAACCTGGAATTTCTAAATTCCAAATAAATACGTTTCACTTTCAGAAAAAAATCAATAAAAATCAATAAAATGATGAACTAGGAGAAGATATTTCCAACTTTTTACATAAGCAGAGGAATAATTTCCAAGTTAAAAAAAAAGAACTCTTAAGAATTAAGAGGAGACCAGCAACTAATGGTTAAAATGGCAATAAATATGATCATTACTTCAAAGAAAAGAAAGACAAATGACCCTTAAAATATGAACACATGCTGACATCACTTACACAAAGAACAATGTAAATCTAAATTATATTGACATACCACTTCTTACTAGCAGATTGGCAATAATCCAAAAGTTTTCCCACACACTCAATTGGCAAAGCTTTGGAAAACAATTATTCCTGTGTATTGTTAATAAGCATAACAAATTGCACAAAACCACTAGAGGATTAGTGGCACTATCAAGAAAGTTACACATGCATTTTTCCTTTAACCTCAGAATTCCATTTCTTGGAATCTTCCCTTAAGGTAAATATTCACAAATATGCAGTGTTATATATACAGAGGGTTTTCCATGTAGCCTATTAAGAGCAAAAGACTGAATGCCAACTAAATGGCCACTACAGAAGCTGTGGCATTTAGTTGGCATTCAGTTGACTGAACTGTGGGACAGCCACAAGTTGAAATATTATGAAAACAGTTTTCTGTTGTTTCTAAGCTTGAAAATTTTCATTATTCAAAATTGGACAAAACTGGGACCAGCAGATGGCATAATGGTTATGTTGCTGGACTTCCGTGTAGTCGACCACAGTATGAGTCCTGAACCTGGGGGCCTAAAACTCACATTGGGCATGTGTGTGTGAGTGCCCCAAATCCCAAAAGGAGAATGGAAGAGAAGGGATTGTGCCATAGCCATCTCCTCTTGGGGGTGATTTTTGTCTTTCTATCTCTCTAGCGAGTGCAAAATAATTGGACAAAACCAAGCTGGCCTTCCAATACAGAGTCTGAGCATGCCCAGGATCCCGCTGAAATGGAAAATCGGAAATGTGATGTGATATGACTGGGTCCCATTGAGGGCTGCTTGCTCTCTCTCGCTCTCTCTCTCTCTCTCTCTCTTCTCTCTCTCAATCAAGCACATGCATGTGCTTTCTAGCAAAGAAAAAAAAAAAGGAATCAAATCCTTTGGGACTAGCAGATGACATAATAGTTAAGTTGCTGGACTCCCACGTAGTTGATGGCAGTCCTAGTCCCAAATTCAGTGGCTTAAAACTTACTCCAGGCATTTGTGTATGCATGCCCGAAGTCCAGAGAGGAGAAGGGAGGAGAAGGGATTGTGGAATGGCTATCTCTTCTCTAAAAACAAAAGAGAGAGAGAGAGAAAGAAAGAAAAGAAAAAGTAAAAGAAAAAGAAAGAAAAAGAAAAAGAAAAAGAAAAAGAAAAAGAAAAAAAAAAGAAAAAGAAAAAGAAAAAAATAGTATTTGGTTTTCCCATATATAAGATAACGAATTTGCCATATATTTATCATCTGCCCTTGCTTTCACAATCATATAACCATGATATGAATCTGGAAACCTAGATTATTACTAAGAGTAAAATTTATATTAAGTTTTACATTTTTAGTCTGATTTTTAATGGTAATTAATTTAAGCATTGTTTCCTTTTACCACTTTCAATGCTATCATGAAAACAATTTTATTCTACAACATTCAGCTTTTTGTATTTTGTTTCTAAAAATTGTGAGTAATATATCTCATGAGATCTTGCATATCTTACCTAAAGTTGGGTCTTCACATGAACAACTTTGAGTGTTAATTTGTTATAAATGGAATTTCTTGAGTTGTTTATAACAACCCTTGTTCGTTGTATCCTGGAGTTTATTTTGTATATGAGACGGATGGCATCAAGCACATTTCTGTGAATGTCTACTTAACAATTTTTATTTAGTTTTTCCTCTTGGACATGTTTAGACCTATATTTTCCTCTCGTGTTACAAATATTTTTCAAAAAATATTTTATCTTAATTTATGTCTTAATCTGTATTATGCCTCCTATTACTATAACAAATTACCAAAAATGCAGTGACTTAAAACATCACATATGTACTCTTCTACAATTCTGTAGATCAAGAAATCTACAAGTCACACTGGCCAAAAGTCAAGGTGTGAAGGAGGCCTGGTTCCTTTTAGAGGCTCCATGGGGAAAGCTAGTCTTGGCCGCCTTCTGGTGACTGTTGACATTCCTTGGCTTTGGGCTTCGTCATTCCAATAAATGCTTTCCTGGTCACATGGCTTTCTATACACTTATACTTACCACCATTTTCTAGAGATATTTGTGATTACACTTAGAGCTCCTCAGATAATGCACAATACTCTTCCCATTAACAATTCATATTTAATTGTACATGCAAAGTTCTTTTTGTCAAATCAAGGGACATTCAGAGGTTCCAGAGATCAAAACAAAATATATATTAGTGTCGTTATTCAGCCTATCTCACTCTTAAATTCATAAGCCTAGGGGCCAGCAGGTATGTAGTGGTTAAGGCATTGGATTCCCATATGGCCAATTATAGTTCAAGTCCCAGACCTGGTGGCTTGAAACTCACACAAGGCATGTGTGCATGCATGCCCAAGATCCCAAGAGGACGATGGAAGAGAAAGTAGGAGAAAAGATTGTGGCATGGCCATCCACCCTGGGGAGTGGGGGGCTGGTTTCTTGCCTTCTGTCTCTCTGTCTCTCTGCCCTGTAGCAAAATTCTCTAAAATAAAAAAATAATGATAAGCCTATTTATATGACTCCAGGTGATTTTTGTTTGCTTGTTTGTTTTTCTAGACTAAGAAGTAATTCTGTTTACTTTGTTGTGTACCATTATGCTTAATTTTTTCTGAAAAACTAAAAATTGTTTTTTTTAAATTTATTTATTCTCTTTTATTATTATTATTATTATTATTATTATTATTATTTTAAGTTTGTTACAGGGGATGTGTGCTTACCAGAGAGAGACAGAGAGACTGGGGAAGTGAGAAAGCAAGGTATCAGGTTCAGGAGTTGAGCCACAGTTGGCCATTTGAGAGTCCAGAGCCCCAACCACCATGCTGCCTGTGGGGCCCACTAATAATTCTTAATACTTGAACTGGATTCTGTTCTTTATGTTTTCATACATTATCTTATTTAGTTTTTTTTTTTTTTTTTTTGAGAGGTTTTTGCTATAGGGAGCATGCACTCTCCAGACACAGAGAGACAGAGAGATAGAAAGCGAGAAATCACCCCCCAGGGGGGATGGCCACGCTGCAATCCCTTCTCCTCCATTCTCCTCTCGGGATCTTGGGCACGCACGCACACATGCCCGGCGTGAGTTTAAGCCACCGGGTCCGGGACTCGAACCGCGGTCAACTACATGGGAGTCCAGCGACATAGCCATTACACTAACTGCTGGTCCCAATCTTATTTAGTTTTTAATAACCATTTTTATTCTTTGAATTCTGGGAATGTTTCTCAGATTTATTCTCCATGCCACTAACATGATTTTCTGTAATCAAATCCAATTGGGATTACCTCCAATATGGAATTTTATTATGCCACTCTTATGCTGCCAGCCCCTTTCCATTTAGCTCAGTTTTTTCCTTAAGGCTTCTTGCTTCTGTTTCATATAACTCATTTCCTCTTGCATTACTTTGAGGACAACAAGCTGCTGCTTGCTAAAAGAAAAAAAAAAAAAAGAAAGAAAGAAGAAAGAAAAATGTCTATTTTTCTTGTGGAGATTATTTTCAAAGTTTTATATTTTCTGTGACTGTTAGGTATCATTTCCTTTTTCTTTATAATGCTGTAGGAATTCATAGATATATTTTTATTTCCCTTGAATGGGCAGAGTTTTTGCCCTCAGGGTAGATACTCCAGCATTGCAGCTCCAGTTACTATTTATTTGAATAGTAGGTGGATTATCCTCTTCAATTTTAGCCTGAAGCAGGAGCCTAAGCTTGATTTGCAATTTGTGGAGAAGATCTGTAAATTGAACTTGGATCATCTGCTGCTACAATGCTAAGCTTCTCCTGTTCCAAAATTCACGTACTGTTATAATTCTTCATGGAACATAAAATGCTAGATCCTATCTAATTCCTTCTTCCTCCATGCTGCTCCTTGCTTTTTCAGTTCTGTATTTCTGAATATAACACTGGAACCGATGTAGTCCCACTTAGGTATGAGAGGGATGGCCGCCAGTGCACGCTGGAGATAGGGCTGTACACTATGTTCTGAATTTTTTCACATATCCTATTTTATGTGGTGGTTTCATTTTGGTACAGAATATGTATTGCGTTTGTGTGTGTGTGTGTGTGTGTGTGTGTGTGTGTTCCAGTACAAGAATTGGTTATAATTGTCAAGTAGAATTCTTAACCCAGATTTAGGTCTGTTGCCTTTTCTTTGGTCATTTAAGGTTACTGCTGATAGTGAAATGGGATCAGAAATAAGTGGAGATTATTGTTATAATCAACAACATTTGAAGAAACACATTAAAGATTGTATCTTATTTAGGAAGATCAGAAATATAGAATAATACTGGCATTAGTAAGAGAAAGTATAGCAAGTATAACCAAAAATGGGATGTGAATACTGCACTACTAAAGTATTCTTTCCTAAAGAAATAAGAAAAATAGTATCAATCAAAAGACAAAAAAAAGTAAAAGAAAATATATTAAAAAAATCAAAAAGTAAGAGAATGCAAATAAATTTAAATACATCAGTAATTTTAATAAAAGCAAGCATCCTAAAATGACATAATAAATGATAAAATTACCATTTTAAATGAATATAACAAAGCTAGAAAAGTATAAAAATCAACTATCTTTTAAATCTAGCATCACAGAAGAACAAAGCAAAATTACTTAGAAAGTTTGAAAAAAACCTTGGAAAAGGCAAATGCAGAACATGAAGTGTAAAATAGCCAAGATAACCTCTGAAAAAATAGACTTTAAGGTAAGAAATTTCAGTAAGACTGAAGAAAAATTTGTATGTCTTAAGAATTTAGATCAGATTTTTATCAATGAGACTAATAAGATTAGAAGAAAAAAAGCTTCCAAATAAAAACTTTAACCAACTTCTCTAAGAAACTGATAAAACAAACACAAAAATTTCAGAAAAGCTTGAGAATATTTGGCAACATCATAAAGAAAGAGGGAAAGAAAGAGACTGAAAAATCTTTCATTTAACAGAAACTATACATTATTTTTAAGCCACTATATATATTTCTAAAAAAATAACTGTGCAATACATTGTAAAAGAATACATTAAAAAAAGAACAGATCATACAATTAATTTTTTTAAATCTTTTTTTGGAGAGGTTTTTGCTATAGGGCGTATGCCCTTGCCAGAAAGACATACAGAGACACAAAACGAGAAATCACTTACCAGAGGGGATGGCCACGCTGCAATCCCGTCTCCTCCATTCTCCTCTTGGGATCTTGGGCATGCATGCACACGCGCCTGGTGTGTGTTTAAGCTGCCGGGTCTGGGACTCGAATTGCGGTCTACTACATGGGAGTCCAGGGACATAGCCATTACACCAACTGCTTGTCCCAATTAACTGTGTTTTTTTTTTTTTTTAAGAGAGATTTTTGCTATATGGTGTGTTTACTCACTGGAAAGACAGAGAGACAGAAAATGAGATGTCACCCCCCCAGGGGGATAGCCATGCTGCAATCTCCTCTCCTTCATTCTCCTCTTGAGATTTTGGGCTCAGGGCACACGCGCACACACACACACACGCACACACACACACGCCTGACATGAGTTTTAAGCTGCCAGCTCTGGAACTCGAACTGCAGTCGATCATGTGGGAGTCCAGTAAAGTAACCATTATGCCATCTGATAGTCCCAACATAATCAATTTTTTAGAAGTCCCAGGTAATTAAATTAGAATGTAGTGATAATAATAACATAAATTAAATTAGATTTAAATTAGGGCTTATTTTCAGTAAGTATAATATAGTTATAATAAAAAATTAATATTAAAGAATTAAGGTAAAATACTATGATAATATTTACAATGGGAAATTAAAACAAACTTAGAAGCAGATGTTTTAACCCTATTTGATGGATCAAGAACTTGAGGATAAATGCAGTAAAACAGCTTGCCCCAAATCACATAATTAGTTTAATTTCCACAATTGGCAGAAATTAAGTTAATGTCTGTTGACTCATTAATCACTACACTTATATAAGTAAGAATTAGCAGCCATATATTACCGAAGGAAAATATTTTTAAAAATGTATTTTTTTTAATTAATAAGCTTCATTTCTTTCTGGCAATTTAAATTAGCATATAATATTTTTACATAGATTGGGGATACAATGTGACTTTTCAGTTTATAACTAAGAGGTATAATAAATTAAATCAAAGTATGCCCAGCATCTAAACTGCTTGTCATTTCTTTGTGTTAGGAGCATTAAAAATCCTCTTTTTTTAGCTACTCCAAGATATAAAGTAAGTCGTTAATAGTATTTTTTCTACTATATTTTCTAACACTAGGCAATGTTCCTCTTACCCATCTGTAATTTTGTTTCCACTCATTAACATTCTTCTGTCCTCTATATCTTCTATTTTTGCTTCTTCTAGTAGGCATTTTTCATCTCTCTATTTTCAGAGCATTTTTGTTTCACAGAAAATTGAGCAGAAAGCACAGAGTCCCCATACAGCCCCATCCCTACATGTGATAACTGCACACCTTCCTTTTCCTTTCCTTATTGTACCGCTTCCCCCACTATCAACATCTCATATGTGAGTTGGACATTTCTTACCATAGATGAACCTACACTAGCACATTATCACCCGAAGTTTATACTTTACATTAGAGTTCACATCTGGTGTACACTCTATGGGTTTTGACAAATGTGCAATAACGTGTTCACCACTGTGTAATATGCAGAATGATTTCACTACCCTAAAAATCCTCTGTACTTGGTTTATTTATCCCTCCTTCTCTGCCAGTTCCTAGCAATCACTGATATTTTTGCTGTTTCCATAGTGTTGCTTTTTTCATACATTAAAGTTGAAATAATATCATATATAGCTTTTTTCACATTATCTTCTTTTATCTAGTAATAAGCATTTAAGTTTCTTTCATATCTTTTTTTAATTGCCAGAGGGAGTGTGTACTTGCCAGAGAAAATTAGAAAGACAGAGAGAGTGGGAGAGGGAGAAAGCAGCCCCCAAAATAGGGACATGGTCACACCGAAGTACTTTCTTCATCATTTCTTCATTCTGTCAGGATATTGGGCATATACACACATGCTCCTGGTGTGTTTGTTCAAGCCATCAGGGCCGCGGTTGGAACCACAGTCAGCCATATGAAATCTGGCTCTCTTAAATACTAAGCCACAAGGCCAGTCCTCGTTCACATTCTCCATGGCTAGGTATCTCATGTGATGAGTAAGATCCCATTGTAGGGGCTGGCAGGTGGCATGGCACTTAAGGGCACTAGACTCCCACATGGCCAATGATGGTTTGAGTCCTGAACCTGGTGGCTTGCTTTCTCACTTTCCCTCTCTCTCTCTATCCCTTTCTGGTCAAATTAAAATAAATAAATAAAGTTAAATAAAATAATTTTTAAATTTTTTTCTTTTAAAAGATTCCATGATCTAATATATGTCTGTTACTGTCCATTCACCTTCTGAAGAAGTTAGTTGCTTTCAAGTTTGGGTAATTATGAATAAAGCTATCTATATCTGTGTACATATTTTTATAAGCCCACTTTACAAAGTGTTTATACAATTTTGCATTCCCAACAACAATGATTTAAATTCCTGTTGTCACCCTTCCCCTCTAGCATATGGTGGTGTTTGTGCCCAGAATTTTGGCCATTCTAATAGGTGTGTAGTGAATTCTCATTGTTATTATAATTTGTAATTCTCTGATGACATATTGTCTTCCTCCTAAATGACCAACTCTTATGACTGAATATTGGTGGTTTTCAGAAGACATATCTGACATGTGACACTTACTCAAAATATTCATAGAGAACTTAAAATTTAACAGTAAGAAAAGGAAGAACCTGATTAAAAACTGGCCAAAGATTTGGACAGACATCTCACTGAAAAAAAATGACAAATAAGCACATAGAAAGATAGGAACCAAATTTCAACACATGCATTTTCAAAGGCCATATTCCAGCCACAGCTTTTGCCAAACAATCATGTACCACATAACGATTTTCAGACAACACTGGACTGCATATATGATGAGGTCCCATAGGGAACATACAGGTTATATGATATAGACTATGTGTGTAGTTGGTTATACCATCTAAGCTTGTGTAAGTATGCTCTATGATGGTTACACAACAATGAAATAGCCTAGCAATGCATTTCTCAGACTGTATTCCTGGTATTAAGTGACACATGACTGTACCAAACTGTGGATCACTATAGCCAGATTGTACATCTTGAAGTCTGTTTGTTTGTTTTTTTTTTTTTGGCCTCTTCATATAAATGTTAGAATCAGTTTGTCTTTTTCAACAAATCAACTTGCTGGCATTTTTATTGAAATTGAATCTAGAGATTAAGTTGGCAAAAATGACATCTGGACAATATTATTCTTGTTCATGAACATGGAATAATTTTTATATAGTTAGTTGGCTTTCGATAGCTTTCATCCGAGATTGTAATTTTTCTCATAAAATTTTGTTCTTTTTTAGATTTATATTAAATTATTTCATTTTAGTGAGTGCTAATGTCCCCTGTATTATTTTTACTTTTCAAAATTACTTGGTTTTTAGCTGGTATACAGGAAATCAATCGATATATATATATCAAGCTTTTTTCCTGCAACCTTGCTATAATTGCTTATTAGTTCCAGAAGTTTGTTTTTGTTCATTTCTTTGGGTTTTCTACACATACAATCATGTCATCTGAGAGCAAAGACAGTTTTATGTCTTCCTTCTTAACCATTATAACTTTTATTTCCTTTTCTTGTCTTATTGCATTAGCTAGGAAATCCAGTATGCTATTGAAGAACAATGGTGAGAGAGAACATCTTCACCTTGATCCTGATCTTCGTGGAAAAGTTTAAACTTTATCACCATTAAGTATGATGTTAGCTATAGACTTAGATTTTTAAAAAAATATTTATTTATTTATTTTTAATTTTATTTGTTTATTATTTTTAATTTTATGACAAGCAAGAAAGAGAATGTGAGAGAGAGAGAAAGAGAGAGAGAGAGAGACTGCCACCATGTCTGAGACTCAAACCATGGACAGCCATGTGGGAGTCGAGCACTGTAACCACCGTGCCATTTGCTGCCCCCGATTTTTAGATTTTTTTAGATATGTTTTTTAACAAGTTAAGGAAGTCAGAAAGTTCCCCTTCACTTTTAATTTGATGAGACTTCCCCTCCCCCTTAACATATCTTATTTCTTTTGAGATAGAACATGAAAGCGAGACAAAGAGAAATGGGTACCCTTGACAGGGTTTAATGTCATAGTCCCCTTCCCTGAGTCCTCTAGTTAGTCAAGACCTTTATAAACATGATAAAAACTCAGATTTTTTGAATGTAGTTTTTTGATGAGAAAAACTACAATCTCAGATGAAAGCTATCGAAAGCCAACTAACTAAATAAAAATTATTCCATGTTCATGAACAAGAAGAATTAATATTGTCCAGAGGGTTTTGTCAAATGATTTTTCTAAATATATAGATGTAATTGTGTGATTTTGATTCTTTAGCCTGTTGATATGGTGAATTTCAGGAATTGATTTTTAAATGTTAAAACAGTCTTACATACCTGGGATAAAACTCACATTGCTGTGTTCCACAATGCCTTTATACATTATTCAATTTGATTTGCTAATATTTTGTTGAGGATTTTTAATCTATATGCACTAGAAGTTTTCTCACTTTTTTCTGGCATGTCTTTTTCTGGTTCTAGTATTAAAGGTGCTGGTCTCAGAATGAGTGAGGAACTATTTCCTCTGCTTCTGTTTTAAAAGCAACTACACTAATTCTTTTTTTTTTTTTTTTTTTGGAGAGGTTTTCGCTATAGGGCGCGTGCGCTCGACAGACAGACAGAGAGAGACACAGAGACAGAAAGCGAGAAATCACCCCCCAGAGGGGATGGTCACGCCGCAGTCCCTTCTCCTCCATTCTCCTCTTGGGATCTTGGGCACGCACGCACACGTGCCCGGCGTGAGTTTTAAGCCACCGGGTCCGGGACACGAACCGCGGTCGACTACGTGGGAGTACAGTGACATAGCCATTATGCTAACTGCTGGTTCCCAACTATACTAATTCTTTAAATGTTTGGAAGACATCACCAGTGTACCCATCCAGTTCAAGTGCTTTCTACAGTAGAAAGTTTTTATTGATTCAATATCTTTATTAAATATAGGCCAATTCAGAGGATCTATTTCTTTTCGTTTGACACTAAATTGGTTCATTTCAACTGCATTATCAAATTTGTGAGCATAAAGTTATTCATAATATTCCCTTCTTTTCCTTTTTAATGTGATTTGACTGATACTCCTTCTTTTACATTTGATATTAGTAATTTATATGATCTCTCTCTCTCTTTTACTTAGCCTTGGTAGAGTTTTGTCAATTTTTATTAATCTTTTCAAAGAACCAAATTTGGTTTTCCCTACTTGATTTCTTATTTCCAATTTCATCAATATCTTCTTTAATGGTTTCTTTTCTTCTGATTATTTTGCAATTAATTTGTTCTTCTTTTTCTAGGTTTCAAAGATGGAAGTCTAGGTAATTGATTTTAGATTTTTTTTCCTCTTTCTTTTTTTTTTTTTTTTAACATTCAATAAGTGTACATCTTTACAGCTTATAAGATGAATTTTTTTCAGAATGAATACACTGTATACTAGACCAGTCAAAAATATTACCATGCATATTATCATCAACATAATTTTCCATGTTTGTGTTTATTAAATGTTTTGCTTCCTTTTCTCCTTGTTTTTCTCCTCCTTCCCCTTCCTCCCACACTGGCTCTAGGGTCCCCAGTTGCTATCCAAAGTTTTATACCTTCCAATCTTCTTCTTCTTTTTTTTTTTTTGGAGAGGTTTTTGCTATAGAGTGCATGCACTCACCAGAAAGACAGAGAGAGACAGAGAGACAGAAAGCGAGAAATCACCCCCATGGGGGATGGCCACATCACAATCCCTTCTCCTCCATTTTCCTCTAGGGATCTTGTGCACACATGCACATGTGTCCGGCGTGAGTTTAAGCTGCCCGGTCCGGGACTTGAACCGCGGTCAACTACATGGGAGTCCAGCAACATAGCCATTACACTAACTGCTGGTCCCCCAATCTTCATTCTTAATATGTGCTTTCAGCACTAGAGATTCCCTTTTGGGGACTGTTTTTATGTATCCCACAAATTTTGGTAAGTCTCATTTTAATTTTAATTTAATTCAAAATATTTTAAAATCTCTTTTGAGAGTTCCTTGACCAATGTACTGTATATAATTGTGCTGTTCAGTCTTTAAATATTTTGAAATTTTCTAGCTATCTTTTTTCTTAGTATTGATTTCTTGTTTAATTTTATTGTGATATGAAGCAGACTTGTATAATTTCTATTCTTGCTAAACTTGTATAATTTCTATACTTTTAAACTTACTTTTTATGACCCAAAATGTGGTCTAGCTTGGTATATGTTCTACTGAGCTTGAGAAAAACATATAATTTGTTGTTGTTGAATGAAGCTATTAATTGATGTTGTTGGTTCAACTCTATCCTTACTAAATTTTTGTCTCCTGGCTCTGCCCATTTCTGAAATGTTAGGTTCTCCAACTGTGATAGTGGATTTATCTATTTTTTATTTCAATTCTGTCAGTTTTTGTCTCATGTATTTTGATTCTCTGATGTCAGGCAATACACAATAAGGACTGTTAAGTTTTCTTGGAATGTTGACCCCTTTATCATTATGCAATGCCCCTCTCAGTCCCTAATAACTTTCCTTGCTTCCAAGTCTGCTCTGATTTAATATATCAGCTCTAAGTTTATTTTGATGAATATTTGCCTGGTATAATTTCCTCCAACTAACTCCTTAGAGTTAATTTGTCTGTGTCTAATAAATATTCCCAGTTTTTCCCTCTCATCCCTTGTATTATTATTATCATTCATTTCACTTATAAATAAGCATACAAAGTATATTATATGTGTATACATAATCAAATGCTATTAGCGGGGAGACAAATACCTTAGTTCTTGTCTTCTTGGAAGAAAGGATTCATCCAAGAGACAGTACTGTAAAGGAACATCAAAACTTAATAGCAGTGTAAAAATAAAGTATGAAGCAAGGGAAAATGAAAGTGAAAGTACGCTCCTGAGAGGTAGGAGTGGACAGGCTTCAAGGAGAGATGCCAGCATTCAGGTTTCTCTGTCATCTGCTTTCATATCTCAGCTCCTCCCTTTTCACTTCAGTAAATGCTCACTTGGGCCTTGTTATATATGGTCATTTCTTATGAACCAATCAAAATGATATGTTAATGACCTAAAGGTTACTTGAGGGCAAACAAACAGTATCCAAGTTACATAAGGTCCCTTGGCGCGGTGGTTAAGGATGCTGGACTCTCACATGGCCGACAATGGTTCAAGTCCCAGACCTGGTGGCTTGCTTTTTCACTTTCTCTCTCTCTCCCTCTATAATCAAATTAAAATAAATACATAAAGATAAATAAAATTAAAACAAAATTATGAAAGGTATTTAAGTTCAGTATTGAGTGTGCTCCATTATGTAAGCTCCTCCGTGCTGCCCCCAGTCTTGAGTAGCAGGACGTTCCAAACCATAAAATGCAAAAGTACAGTGTGGGTCATTTCCAGTAGGTAAGGTCATTTCCCATAGGCAAGATTATTTCCCATGGGCGGTGCTGGTGGACCTCTAGATCTTTAACTCCTCTCTCATGTCTGCTGTCTACCTATCCTAAAGCTATTATATTTTGAACAAACCATTATCCGTACCTCAATTAAGAGAAAGAAAAAATAATTTGTTTCATTTTACCTTCACTTATCTCATCTCCAATGCTGTTGTTCTTTTTTTTTTCCCCATAAGGTTTTCCAGGTAGATTCAAGTTTTAACCTATATTATTTCTTATCTTTGAAGAACTTTTTTTAACAGTGCTCACAAGGCAGTTCTGCTGGCAAAAAATTCCTTCAATTTTTGCTTGTCTGATAAAGTCTTTATTTCTTCTTTACTTTTGAAGGATAATCTCATAGGGCACAGAATTTTAGGTTGGAAGTTTTTTCTCTAAAGATGAATGGTCCCTGACTTATAATAATTTGATTTATGATTGTTTAGCCTTATGATGTGTTTATCAGAGCATTAAGTGCATTTTATCCTTAGGATAGTTTGGCCTTACAATGATTAGTTTATCAGGACATAATTCCATCACAAGCAAAGAGCATCTGGACTTTAAATATTCTGCTTTACTTTTTTTCTTGCCTGCAGGACTTTTTTTTTTTTTTTTTTTTTGGAGAGGTTTCTGCGCTCGCCAGACAGACAGAGAGAGACAGAGAGATAGAAAGCGAGAAATCACCCACCAGGGGCGATGGCTACGCTGCAATCCCTTCTCCTCCATTCTCCTCTCGGGATCTTGGGCATGCACGCACACGCGCCCAGCGTGAGTTTAAGCTTGGTTTGCTTCTGAATAGGTAAGATGCTCCCCCCCTTTTTTTTTTTTTTTCCAAAGATTATTCTACTATTGTTTATTTTAGATTTTCTGAAGTTTGAATATAACATGTCTATCTAGGTATAATTTTATTTTTTGTCATAACTACTTGATATTCTCTGAGCTTCTGAATCTACAATTTTGTATCTGATACTAATTTGGAATAATTGCAGTCAATTTTACTTAAGATACTGTTTCTCTCATCTCTTCCTGGTATTTCCATTTCATATATGTTACATCTTTTGTAATTGTCCTACAGTTGCTAGATAATGTTTTCATTTTTTTTCTTCCTGTCCTTTTTCTTTTCCTTTTCCATGGAAATTTCTATGTCATATTTTCAATCTCAGAGTCTTTCCTCAGCTATGTCCAGTTCACTTATGAGCCTATCAAAGGCATTCTTCATTTCTGTGACAGTGTTTTTGATGTATAAAATGTTTAAACTCATTTTTAGAATTCTGTCTGCTTACATGGTCCATCTGTTCTTGCATGCTGTTTACTGTTGTAATTGGAACCCTTGGCATGTTAAGGATAATCGGTTGAACTTCCTGGTCTGACTATTCCAGCATCCCTTCCAAATCTGACTCTGGTTCCTGTTTGTTCAGTCTCTTCAAACTGATTTTTTGCCTTTTAGTGGACCTTACAATTTTTTTTTTTTTTTTTTGGAACATCAGACATGGCATACCAAGGTGAAAGGAATGTTTACCAATCAAGCCTTGAGTAATGTGGTAAGGTGTGAGGGGGCGGACAGTTCTACATTCCTGGGATTGGGTCTCAGTCTTTTGGTAATACATGCCCCCAACGGTGAACTTCACCCGCGCTTCTCAGAGATTTCCCCTTCTGGTATGGCACGTTGACTAAAGGCGCTTTAGCTGAGTATTTATCCTTCCCCAGCAAAGAAAGTTAGAGAGCCAGAGGGAGATTTTATTTTTTTAACTTAATCTCAGGTAGTTTAGGCTCTTAAAAAAAACCTCAGCAAGTTAGAATCTAGAGAAATAGTTTCTTCTGAAGGGGGGTCATGTCAAGAGCAGAATATTCTGACATATTTTGAAATAATTATCTTTGCATGTTCCTTGCCTGACATAGAAAGGGATTTGTCTCAGATATTCACTGCAAGAACCTGACAGAACTACTGGAGGTAAAACCCACCAAGTGGGAGGGCTCTTTAATTAGGGCCCCCTGAAGAATTTAACACTCAGATCTGTCCATCTACTGAGCTTCCCCCAATTTATTAATTACAGTTTAGGTTTTTTTAACCTGGCACTTATCCCCACGGAGGTTTCTACTCCTGGGATTTCTGCTTTAGTAGCTGTGATTGTTTGTAACCAGCTGTCTGTGTCTCTGATTTTGGGGCCAAGCATTGTGCTAGAGCTTCACATTCCTGATCTAAGAAGAGTGGTGGATTTTCCCATTTGGTTTAGCTTATTTTAGGATGCATGGTAACTTTTAGGTATCTTATATGCTAGACTAGAAATTTGTAGACTCAAAGCTTTTTTTTTTTTTTTTTTTTTTTTTGGTGGGGGAGAGGTTTTTGCTATAGGGTGTATGCACTCGCCACAAAGATAGAGAGAGATGGAGAGACAGAAAGCGAGAAATCACTCCCTGGGGGGGGATGGCCACAGTGCAATCCCTTTTCCTCCATTCTCCTCTCGGGATCGTGGGCATACACACACACTCACCCCACGTGAGTTTAACCACTGGATCCAGGACGCAAACCGTGATCGATTACATGGAAGTCCAGCAACATAGCCATTACACCAACTGCTGGTCCCACTATATATTTTAATAAATACACAAAAAAATACATTTATTAATTTAATCAAATAATGCATTAATGTAAAAATGAAAATCCACACAATTTAAGTCCTTGTAGATAAATTTGATTAAGAAATATACTCACTAGTTATACCTTCCTCCATGTCTAGTATCTGATGTGATTTTTTAATTTTTTTTTTTTTTTTTTTTTTTTGAGCTGAACTGTCACAGATTTTCTTTTCTACCTGAACAAAGCTTCTAAATCCTTTTGAGATAGCCATTTCAATTGGAATCCTTCGGACACAGGAGATTCTTTACCAGGGTTCCTGGATGCTCTTTAGCCATCTGATTTTACGCAACGTACAACTTCCCGTTTTGTTTCTTATTGGTTTGTCCAAATGAACCTCAACTTTTAAAGCACTTATGACATACTTTCAGATTGCTATTATTTTATGTCTCCTTGATCAACCTGTACCAAGTACAGTGATCAAGCAAAGAATGCCAGAGCTGAAGTAAATAAGATTTAAATATGGCTGGAAACAGCCAAGTCACCCCGTTAATTTTCACAACAGGCAAGCCATTTGTGCCTCGTTGTTTTCTCCACAGATTAAATAGCAGTGGATCATTAGTCAGAATCACTTCACAGTGAACGAAAAGAATTTTTCACCTCTCTTATTTTTAATAAGTTGTCATTGTTAATCTTGCCAGTCAACTCTCTTAAATCCTGGTTTATGAAGGTTTTGGGCTCTTTTATTTTTGTCCAAACTTTCAAAGATTTTTTTTTTTTTTTGAAATTTTATGAGACAGAAAGTATTAACATTTAGTTTTACCTTACATGGTTATTTTACTCTCTGTATGTTCTTTCGTTACTCTAACTTTTTGTTTTGCTTGTCTAATAAAGAAACTGTTGCAGCATCATTAATATTTTCTGTAGTCATTTCCATTTCAATAAACATTTCACCCACATAGTGATATATTTTCAAGAAGTTCTTGGTGATTCTGACTTAAATCTGAGTCAATCAAACTAATGAAATGAAAGGTATCGAAGGCAAAGTTACTGATTCTTTGCATTTTTCATCCACACCTGAAAATTACTGCAAGGAAAAGATTAGGAATTCCAAATGCAGTGAAATTTGAACTCGAATTCTAGGTTAGAATGATAATGTTCATTTACCAGATGCAATCTGCTTCTCATGTTGTTCAGCATTTCACCAGGAAATATGGCTCTTGGCATCTGTAATAAGATATGTTTGAGATTCTCTGTTAATGTTCATTTGTAAGATATGTAGGAAATTAGAGCTTATCAATCATCAGGTTATACCGTTTCCCTTTTTTTCCTAACATTTAAATTCTAATAGTTAAGGCACAGCAGGGGACAAGTCTTTAGTCTTACATTTCTAAACTTTATTTACATTTATTGCTCATGAGATGAAAGCACTATTAAGCGGAAAATATATTTATTCAACTCAAAATATTTTGCAAAATTGTATTTATATAATGTTATTCATTTTAAATGTAAGTACAATACAATGTGACTGTAAATTTATTTTTATTTCCTTTATTATTATTATTAAAAATAGTGTTAACTGTAAATTGTCCCAACCACATTTGGTGTTTAAGTCTGAGGTAAAATTTTGATTTTTTTCCCCATTTTTCCTGTACTTCTTTACCATTCAAAGACTTATTTAAAGGTAGCACACCTTCATTTATCTATACTTCATCTCTATCAAAATGTGTGTGGGTTTTTTGTTGTTGTTGCTGCTGTCTGTCTCAGCCTTCCAAAAAAGCTGAGAATACAAGTATGTACCACTGTGCCTGGTTTTTAGGGGGGGCTGGGCATTGAACCCAGTCCTCCTATGTGACTTTGGCCTGCAAAGCAGTAGAAGCTTACAAGCATATGCCACCACACCTAGGTCAAAATGTGTTTTACTTATATATTTAAATTGCAGAGGGTATGTGTGTTTTCTAGAGAGAGAGAAAAACAGAGAGAGAGGGGGAAAGAGAGAGAGTAAGTGGGAGAAAATACCTCCCCACCCACACCGTGGAGCATGGCCACATGCAATGCTTTATCTTCTATTTCTCCATCCTGTTGGAATTTGGGCCACATTCATTTGTCCAGCATGTTTTTCAAGCTGCCAGAGCTGGGACTTGAACTGCACTCAGTCATGTGGGACCTGGTTCTTTTCACTACTAGGCAATACGGCTGGTCCTAAGATGTGTTGTTTCACTATTGATCTATTCACATTTCTGTCATTTGTGACAATTAAATAAAATAATCTACTGGTTAAAAGTAAATATTTACAGTGGGTTTATATTTATTCTTGTTTAGAATTAAGAGTCTTTTCTTCCTGTCATTATTATTTTTTTAAAGAGATATTTTTACTGTAAGGTGCATGTAGTCTCTAGAGAGATAGACAGAAAATGAGAAATCACACCAGGGGCATGACCATGCTGCAATTCCTTCTTCTCCACTCTCCTCTTTGGATTTTGGGCACCCACATGCATGTGCCTACCATGTTTTAAGCTGCTGGGTCCAGGACTTGAACCATAGTTGACTACATGGGAATCCAGCCACATAACCATTATGCCATCTCCTGGTCCCATTTCCGTCTTTTTGATGTAAAAGCTTTCTTGCTTATTTCATCTGGGCTTGAAAGTGCCTATCTAGTACAGATGGTTCAGAAACATCTTTGGTAGCCCTTAACCCCTTACTAGAAGAAAGGTGTTGTCATAGGAAAGTTAGGACAAAGCATCAGGAATCTTCACCGGGAGGAGGCACCAGTGCAGGAACGTCCTCCTATATCTCGGGCTTTTTTTGTATGGTTCTCATTTAGTGGCGACATTCATTCCTGTTATAGTATATTGTTCACAGCTTGCAGGTATGCTGCTTCTCGATCCATCTTACTTTATAATTTAATTAGCAAAATCTTGTATGAACATTTATTCCCAAACTTACTGTGTGACAAAATAACTTGCATCTTCCCCCAAGTTCCCCAACAATACTGGGAAGGTGTTTCTCTTAATTTGTTTAATAGGTCTTATATGGTATATTTAAATAATCCTTCAGATATTCTATTTGGCCCTCTAAAGGATGTGTTCAAACTAGTATGACCAACTAGAAGCCCTTTGTTTGTTTGTTTGTTTGTTTTTTTTGCCTTCGAGTGTATGCACGTGCTAGAGAGAGAGACAGATATATAGAGAGGGAAAGTGAGAACTCACCCCCTAGAAGGATGACTGTGCTGCAGTCCTTTCTCCTTTATTTTCCTTAGGATTTTAGGTACTCCCACATCTGTGTCCAGTGTGATTTTCAAGCTCCCAGGTCTGGACTCGAACTGTGATCAATCACGTGGGAATCCAGCACCTTAATCACTACACCACCTGTTGGTCTTAGAAGCACTTTTAATTTAATGAGACTGGCCTCATCTTCAAAATTGCAGGTTTTGAATATAGATGATACTACATAGTTAGAAAAAAACTATACTTCCAATGCATTAAGACAAAATATTCAAATGTATTTTAAGCTGGTTAAGAACGGTTCTCATTAACAAGGTTTCTAAAGACATTAAATATTTGGGATTTCAAAATTGATTTCTTCTGAACCTACATTATTATTATTTACTTAATGATTATACTAAATGACGTACTGCTCCATTTACAGTGGCTGGTGTAAGACATTATCCCAAAATTTGCTGTGGCAAAAATCCTTGTTTTCTGATCTAGCCTCTGTGAATCAAGAAATCAGATGATGTAGAAGGTAGAACTTACAGCTGCTTCACAGACGGACCTTTGTTGGAAGACCCAAAGTCTGGTGTTAAAATCATCTGAAGATCTGTTTACTTACACATAGGCAATTGATGCTGGCTTCAGATGAGGCCTCTGTTAGTATAGGTACAATATAGCTGTTTTGCATCCAATCATTATCTCCATAGCTGAGTAGACATCTAACAGAAAGGGGCAATTTCTGTGTCATGGAAACTAGACATATACCACATGGATACTGTACCTAAAAAGAATCTTGGGTAGCAAGGATTATTTCACTGGGCATGGAGATGCTCCAAATAGAATTGTATTTTATTATTAAGAGATACTAAAATTTATATAATGTAGGCCACTATCCATATCTGCTACCCTTGGTATTCTCTAAACTCATCTTGACATTCTCTTATAGCTTTGTGCCTTGCTTTTCTATACAGTTTTATCTGTTACAAAGCTTCTAACTCAATTCCTGCTTTCTAGGGCTAGAGATAATTATATTCTACTCTAAACCATACTTGAAATGAGTTATTTATCATTCTGTCTGCATTCATCCCCTTCTTGTGATAAATTTAAAGTCAAAGTTATGGTCCCAGTTTTCATCTTCTCATGGCGGCCCAATCATCAAAAGAGACAAAAATGAAAAAGACTTGGTACATGTATTTCCTTAATTGCATGTCATAATTAAGTAAAATATTTGACTTATTGAATGATTGATGAGGACAGACAGGTTCAGATACTACCTGTTGACTTAATCACATCTTGAAAATGAGAAGTTTTCGTAAGTATCTAATCCAGTTCTTTTCTTATTAACTTACTTCTTAAGAAAGAAAATGTGCTAACTTTTCTCTTATAAATATATATGAAATTAAATTAGCATTTAATACTAATACAAAGCAGTAATGCCTACTTTGAATAGGAAAGCAACACAAAAGGCATCTATCTAGTTGAGGTTTACTAATGCATTGCCTTTCCAAAATTCATTCTTGTGCTCTGATTTTTTTTTTTTTTTTTTTTGGGGGGGGGGGGAGAGGTTTTTTTCGCTATAGGGCGCGTGCGCTCGCCAGACAGACAGAGAGAGTCATAGAGACAGAAAGCGAGAAATCACCCCCCAGGGGGGATGGTCACGCCGCAATCCCTTCTCCTCCATTCTCCTCTTGGGATCTTGGGCACGCACGCACACGCGCCCGGCGTGAGTTGTAAGCCACCGGGTCCGAGACGCGAACCGCGGTCGACTACGTGGGAATCCAGCGACATAGCCATTACGCTAACTGCTGGTCCCTTATTAACCCTTGTGCTCTGATTTTTTTAATTTAAAAGCTGAATGTGGCTCTCAATTTTTTCTTAAAAGAAAATATATAACCAGAAAATATATTTTAAAAAAAAGTCTTCAGGCCAGAAGATAGTGTGGTGTTTATGTCTCTGGACTCCCACATGGCCAACTGCAGTTTGAGTGCCAGATCTGTTGGCTTAAAAATCACACCGGGCACACGTGCATGTATGCCCAAGACCCCAGGAGGAGAGGGGAGAAGGATGGTTTGCAGCATGACCAACACCCTGGTGGGTGATTTCTCACTTTCTTTCTCACTGTCTCTGTCTCTCTTCCCTCCTGTTGCCTCTTCCATGATTGCATGCACCCTAAGGCAGAAACCTCTAAAAAAATTCTCAATTTTTAATACTGAGTATAGAAAATATTGCAATGAATAGAGGGTTGAGAATAATCCTTTTAAATTTACTAACCTAGATTAGCAAATCACTCTCATGGTGTGTGAATTTTGATACCAATGTAATCTATTATCTCTGTAATATACATTACAAATTGTCTGTTGAACATTTTTAATTGATTATTTTTCCCCTCTATACACTGTTATATAAAATAAGCAAGATGGCTCACCAAAGTTGTAATCTAGAGCTAAAATGGAATGACAGACTATTTCTGTGAATTTACAATTTCATTAATTAAAAATGTAAAGGTTACCAATTGACCACAGTTGGCCACTTGCTGAGCTGGACTCCATTTAGAAAGGCAAACTGGTGTCTGCCCTCAACTTGAAGAAAGCACAGAGAAGAATAGACAGTATTTCATTTTGATGAGTATAAGAAGTGTTATCTACATAAGCACTTTTTGTTATGAAAACCCTGTTATTTTGCATATGGAACACATTAGAAGGAATGGAACAAATCAGAATTTGACTGTTGCATGATAAGCAGCAGGAGCCAAACCTCTGTGTATATGGATTAAATGACATTATTTTAAGTATATTTTAATTTCTTTTTAAAGAGCGCTTTTACATATCAAAGCTAGTAAGGAGAATCTGTGTAGGACTTAATAAACGAAATAATAGGAGTTTAGTCAAAACATTTTAATAGCTATATTGAAGAAGAGAGTGGGAAGTTTGTATAAAATGGGAAGTGTGAGAATTTGGATAAGGAAGTTGCTTCTATGTTTGACAATAGAGTATGAAGACAGAGAAAGTTAAACAGCCATTTTTCCTACCATTCCATATCCTTACTTACTTTACTGCTAACTGACCTTAAAAATACGGTTCTTAATGGCACAAAGAGGTGTGGTATTATCTGTTGAACATATTTCGTAGTTTTATCAACAGTACTAGGGAGAAATGCTCACCTGTTTAAATATCCATTTTGTAAGACAAATAATAATGTGATTGAATGTATGGAAGAAAATGAAATGAAAAAAAATAATAAAAAAAAAAAATATGGTTCTTTCTTTAGTTAAAAATTAGCAGCTTCATATTGAATTTACCATATGTCCTTACACTTCCAAATCATATCAGATATACCTTTCTTCTTACCTCATTTTTAAAATTAAAATCTAAATATTTTGCCTTAAACTGGAAACAAATTGTAAAACATATTATTAATCTCTCACTGAATCCCATTGAGAATCCATAAGAAATCTAGAAGAATATGTCAAAGGTCAATTATTCTTTATTCAAGTCAGTATGTTCTAACTTACAGAGAATTAGAGTCCCAGACTAATTCTTTTAACTGCATTCAACGTAAATCAAATTTCTTTACTGCTTCTTTTTTTTTTTTTTTTTTTTTTTTGGATTGTTTGTTTTTAATCTAGGGTTTTAGGGTCACCCAGCTGATTAATCTTTTTTCTGCTCTTCCCCTATTTACTCATAATCTCCATAATTGATCTGTGTAATCACTTTCACCCTTTTCCTAGATAATTTTATGTCCCTCTAGCTGGAAGTTAAGGACTAGGGTGGGAATAAGGTGTGAAAAGAGTCAGCTCAGAGAGGTTAACATACACAAAACAATCACAATTCCTCTGTTAGCAACTCCCTGTCTGCTTTTCTCTTTGACCATTTGCTCCTTCTCTGAAAAATTTTCCTTTTCCCTTGCCCTTGTTGATCATGATTTCAAGTGTGAGGTCAAGACCACGTTCTCTTTGGGGCTGAGCAGCTTTCTCACACTATTCTATTCTTAGATGTTTGGTAGGCCTAAGTGTGTTTTTAAGTCTAGGCAGTTTTAATGCAGTCTTTCTGCTTTGTCGATTCAGCTTTGTTTGACTCTTGAAAGTATATTTCCAATAAGCTACTCCATTCAATAAGAAGAATTACTGTTTAGGTATTTTAATATTAACTTTACTCTAAGTCTTAAATTTTTAAAAACTTTTAAATAGTAATCCCCTTTAGGTTGGCTGGTCACACGGTACTTAAGGTGCTAGACTCCTACATGGTGGACAGCAGTTCGTGTCCTGGACCTGCAGGCTTACTTTCTGTCTCTCTCTCTCTTTCTCTCTCTCTCTATCGCTCTCTGGTCAAATTAAAACTAACAATAATAATAATAATAAAATTAAATAAGCAATTCTTTAAAAAAAATAGTGATCCCGTTTGTTGGAAATCTGAGTTTTAATCGCCTTTGTTACTTAAAATACAATCTCAATTCTATTTCCTAGTGTTTGTGATTTCAAAGCTGTTGGTTTGCCCCACACTGAAAATTCCAAAAAATTTTAAATCTCTCCATTTTCTTTCCTCTTAACCTGCAAACCAACTAACCTTACCTGAGCCTACCAATGTTTTAGTTATAGTCAAAAGCAGAAAACAACAATCAGCTCAGACAACTAATATTCCATTTCCTAAACTCTTCTTTTAGGACCACAAACTTATAAGGTTCATGATGTAGCTTCCAAATCATCCTTTATCACTGTAAGTAGTGAACCACCCTCTTTCCAGATGATCAGTAAAGCATGGCCACATATTTCAGGACTTTTTTTTTCAGTAGCTCCCAGTTTAATTTTTGTATTTTGACAAACTGAACTATGTCACAATAACAAAGCACCCTAAAACTGTAATAGCATTAGGCAACAAAAAAATCTGTTTCTTGTACAGTCTAATGTGGAACCTCAATGGGTATCTGAAGAAACTGTGTTGCATACAGCAACTGAGCAATCTAAGATGATCAGAGTTCCCATCATTCTGCAGTCCTACCCTCTGGGACAGGTCACCTCTAAGGTTGTTGTGAGAGAAAGAGATAATGGAAGGGTCTCACACAATAATGATGTCTTTCCCCCCATAGCTGATGCATACAATTCTTACAGCCCACTGGCCTGAACTGATTATAAAGTAGGGAATGGGGATCCTTAAAATGTAGTTAGAGTATAGGCCCAAAATGGAATCACAAAATGGCTAAGTTTTAAAGTGGAGCCACAGCAGCTCTGCAGCAGCTCAGCTCTCACCGAACTGCTTGCAGCAGTGACTCAATGATTAAGCTAGGCAGCCTAACTTAAAGCAAATATAAAAACTAAGAATTTTTCCCAGATCTCATTACCTTCAGAGAAGAAAATAAGATGATGGTCTCTATGACCCAAAGCTTTTATACAAAGAGAGTCTCATGACCTTGGTACCCACTCCAAAATTAGGAAAAAAAACAACTGTGCATGTGACCCCCACTGAGAGGGCAATGCATGCACAGGCCCCTCCTGAGAACACAAAGCCCCTGCTAACCAAGATAATATCCTCTACCCTTCACCTCAGTTCCTCTTTGGCAACCCATTTGGGACCTGCTCCCTGCTTGGGAGCTTTGTTCTTTCTGTCCTCTTTTAATAAACTACACTTTGCTATCCCCTCTCTGTGTCAGTGTTTCTAATTCTTTGTAAGCATGAGACAACGAATCAGGTTCGCTGCTCTTCCTGAATTGGGTATTGGCCTGTACACTCCAACTGTCTGCATCAATTCCTTGTCACATGGCTTAGACTTTCTGTGGGGGACAAGATAGTGCAATCCTTTGTTCCATTCAAAAAGAGAGAAGTCTCAGTTAAGAATAGACACTAGTGACCTGTTCTACACTCATGTCCTGCCTCTGTCGATTTCTGCCTCTTGAAAATAAAATCAGTATCCTTCCTTGGAGCTAGGGGGCAGATGTATTACTGTATGTTCTTCTCATAAAAGTTAAATAAAATACATTACAGTTAATTATTATAGCTCTTGATTATAGAGATTTATATAGTTTTTGTATATAAATTACAGATTCTAGTTGCTAAAAATTAGCCTAGCAAGCTCTATAGACCTTTAGATTTTGGCTTAAGTCACCCAACTGTGCTGCAGAAGAATTCTGAAAGAAATTCTGTATGAATTTACTTTTATTCCATTTCTTTTTCTACCCTTCTACACTGGAATGAACGTTATGTAGAATGTCTTTAATTAATGAACACACAAACATACACATATACACACAGAGATACACATGATGCCTATTAAAACGGTAGTATTTACTGACAGGGAACACAGTGAGCTTAGATTGCAACAATATAAACCTCGCTTTTAATATCAGTCATCTGTACTACAGTTGTCTCTTGTAACCGCTCATCTTCCTGCTCTCTGTGCTTTTCCTTGCCAACATGCTATTGCCTCTGTTCTCATTGCTGTCCTCTGTCAGGAGCAAGAATAGTCCTATGTCTTTTATATTCTTACTAATACAATTAGCCTTTGCAGCACCTACCTCCAAAGTTAGGGCCATGTTATTCTCTATTTCCTGGGAGTAGGAATAGAGTTCCTTTGTTTTATTTATACCAGGATAAAGACAGATTAGCTTTTATTCTGGAGCTGATGTTCATCTGTCAACATCCTGATTACTGCCTTGTACTTAGAGACTAAGAAAGACATTACATGAACTTGGCTTCCTTAAATAACAAAAAGTGCTTCATTTAAAGGATCAGATAGAAATCTTGTAGGAGGAGGAACAGGATTTTACTGACTACTTCAAAATTGTGTTTATAAAAAAATTAAATATTTTTATGAATAAATAACTAAGATATAAAAACTAGTAGGAAGTATAAATAAATTTTTATGTTTTTTTTTTCCCCCTCTCTCTCTTTTTTTTTTTTTGGAGAGGTTTTTGCTATAGGGCGCATGAGCTCACCAGACAGACAGAGACAGACAGAAAGACAGAAAGTGAGAAATCACCCCCCAGGGGGGATGGCCACACTGCAACCCCTTCTCCTCCATTCTTCTCTTGGGATCTTGGGCATGCATGCACACGCAACCGGCGTGAGTTTAAGCCACCAGGTCCGAGACTCGAACCGCAGTTGACTACGTGGGAGTCCAGCAACATAGCCATTACGCTAACTGCTGGTCCCAAATTTTTATGTTTTGAAGTCACATAGTAAAAAGAATCTTCAGGGTTTATAAATGTCAAATTTATTATTTAGAACAGTCAAAATAAGACTTTCTATCTAAAAGGTAAGATGTATGTCTTAATTGCAGAGGAAGAAATGTTTAACAGAGAACAATTTCACAATTTGCAATATTATTTTAAAAAGGAAGACCACCTTACTTCCCATATCACCTTGTATTTGATCCAGTGTGATACATCTTTAAATATATTCAATGAAAAATTTTAAAGAAGAAATATAATCCCTTCATCTTAAATCACATGCTTATGTATAAAAGGAAGCAGAATCTTAATAAAATGCATCTCCAGGCTCTTTTCTAATCAACCTTTATCACCTACTATTCACCCTATTAAAAATGGAAAAGGCAAACTGACAGGCACATCAAGACGAATCCTTCAAGAGATATGTGTCAAAGTTGAAATAAAAATATTATGGAAATGCTAAACTATAAAAAGTACATCTTTATTCTTTTCTTTCCACAAAGATTTTAGGCAATGAAAGATATGAGGCAATGTCCTGGAACTTTAAACAGCAATCTAGTGATACTATGAGTGCCGTCTCCCCCTGCCTGACAATCTGCCTGCTAGACTGGAAGGAGCTAATATAGCAGGCTTAATGAGGAGGTTATAATTATCTGGGATTTTTTAGGTCTTTTCCCTTTTTCAAAAAACATGTTTTTTTTTTTTTTTTTGTTTCATGATGTCATTACACATTTTAAGATCATAGAATGTTGCTTTCATTTTCTTTAAATAAAAACTGGAATTGTACGATTGGCTTGTAAGTACTTAATAAACATTATAAACAACAATTTATGATGTGATAATGAGCAGGTGTAGACCAGGTTTAGGGAGTTAGGGAGTATATTAGATACAGAAACTAGAAATGTATGCAAGAAATACTCCATTGACAGAGATGGAATTCTACTTAACCATAAAGAACAATGACATCCTGTTATTTGACAAAAAGTGGTTGAATCTAGAAGATATAGTGCACAATATAACGAACCAGACAATGAATGACAAAGACTATATGTTCTCACTTAACGCATACTGAATGTCCATACTCTGTGGTGGAAACTGGGGCAGCTGATGACATAGAAGTACAGGGAGTCATGGTAGACACCAGAAGCTGATGGGAAGAGGGGTAGGAGGTTTGGAAGACAATAATTAACAGACACAAGAAGGCATGGAACAAGGGGAATGGATTATGGACTGATGTAGCACAACAGTGTAACAAAAAGTCACTGACAATCCATTGTATGCTTCCAAAAATACTGGCGGAACTATTTGAGTGTGCACAACATAATGTAATGTTTAATGGTAAAGGAGATGAATACATCTGTCTACATACGTGATTTGATAGTTATATATTGTAAACATGCGGTGGAAAATCCTACTATTGGGCCAACCCTGTAATGAAGTGGTTAAGTACTGTATTGGGAAACAGATCTCAATGACTGACCATGCTTGGAATACCAGCTGTGGTGACTTGAAAACACGCTGAGCATGTGTACCCTAAATCCATGTCAGGATGGAGAAATGGAGGAAAAAGGATTACGGCAGGAAATGTCCCATTGGGGGATATTCTTTCTCTCTGTCTCTCGCTCTCTCCCATCTCTTCATCCTTCTCTTATTGAGTGCACATACCCTCTATCAAAAGAGAAAAAGGAGGATAAGAATGACTTCCAGGGACAAGCAGTTGGCATAATGGCTATGTTGCTAGACTCCCATGTAGTCGACTGCGGTTCAAGTCCCGGACCCGGTGGCTTAAACTCACACCAGGCGCGTGTGTGTGCATGCCCAAGATCCCGAGAGAAGAATGGAGGAGAAGGGATTGCGGCGTGGCCATCCCCCCTAGGGTGATTTCTCACTTTCTGTCTCTCTGTCTCTCTTTGTCTTTCTGGCAAGTGCATGCACCCTATAGCTAAAACCTTCCCCCCCCCAAAAAAAAAAAAAAAACGAATGACTTCCAATATATGCTACGAGTCCAAATGTTAAATTTAACGAAGTTACTTGCTAATGGTCTTTTCTCTAAGAAGTCTCCTGAGTCCTTATTGCTTGAAGGCTCTGGCCATAAGTAAAGTAGAAACAACTACTAATGTCTCTGAATTCTAATGTAAATGTGAAATTAATTGATGCGTACATAGTTAGGTGATTAAACATGATGAAGGATTGGTATTTTGGTCTAGGTCATGTTAGAAAATAGAACATAGAAATGATCCCCATCTTAGCTCAAAATGCTAATCTATATTTAATTTCAATTCATATTTTCTAATAACTTTTTAAAAAACTCATAAATATATTCTTATAGGTATTTTAATATGCCTAAAGTAGGTAACCATTAGTCAACACATTTTAAAAAGCATGTGTAGATTAAGAATAATAAACATACCTAAAATATTTTTATGTGTTTAGATTCATTCAATGTAAGAAGTGAATCCTAAATCATTTTAAAATGAAAAACTTACCATATTTTAAAACTATATTGAAAAGTAACTTATTTACTTTTTAAACTGTTTTCTAGGAAAACGAGGATTACAAAATTTATGCAGATTCTTTAGAACTCTTCAAATTTGCAGAGATGGGTATTTTAGAAATAAAGATAGGAATGAATCATCTAGATTGCATGGATAAAAGAATAATTCCTTCCCCACATCTCACAACACTTTGGATTGAACAATTACACCCTCAGGGTGAATTGTAACCTGATGGAGAAGCTGTGGTACAGTGATAACTTCTTACCACATCCACCTGAGAACTCATTGTGACCGCTGTCCCGCCAATTTTGTCATTTCTGTCAACTGTGATTGGCATTAATTTTTTCAAATGAGTCTGGACTGGGTTGCATCTCATAGTTCCATTCTTTCTGCTTTAACTATGACAAGTCTGCTCCTTACTAAAAAGTTGCTTCTGTCCAAGAATGCTCTTAGTGGACGGGCCTAGCAGATAGGCTTCTGGACAGAACTAATGGTCAAGTGGTGGCATATATATGAAGGTATTCAACTGCAAGTCATGTTGTGTAAAATAATATTAGAGTAATAAAATGTTAACTTTTGGGGTAAAAGATAATCGGTAATTAGTGTCCAAGTAATTGGCATTTTAGAATAAATTAATGAACAGTAATTTCATTCATTAATTTAATTTCATTCTATTCATTAAACTGATAGCCAGTTTAGAGTGTCTAGTGTTTAGAATATATAGTATATGTTTATATATATATATATATATATATATATATATATATATATACTCACACATATATATTTAATTCTTTTTTAAAAAGAAGTGTGTAAGTTCATTTTAAGTTTATTTCTGTTATTAGTTTTTTAAATTTGACCAGAGAGAGACAGAGAGAGAGAAAATAAGAAAGCAAGCCACCAAGTGTGGGACTAAGCCTGGGTTGGTCATGTGGGAGTTCAGCACCTTCACCACCACGCCACCTGCTGGGCCCTCTATTTTTAATTCTAAGGGATGTATAAAAAGGGGTCAGGGGGGCCAGCAGATGGCATAGCAATTACGTTACTGGACTCCCACTTGGCCGACCAAGATTCAAGTGCTGGACCTGGTGGCTTAAAAATCATGCCGGACACGTGTATGTGCTCACCCAACATCCCAAAAGAGAATGAAGAGAATTCAGTGTGGCCATTCCCCCTGGGGATGATTTCTATTTTCCCCTCCTGTCTATCTTTCTCTCTCATGTACTTTCAAGCAAAATTCTCTTAAAAAAAAGAAAGGAAAAAGGGGAGGGAGAAATAATTAAGGAGTCTTTCAATGATTTTTCTTTTGTTTCTTTCCTTTTTTTTTTTTGGAGAGATTTTTGCTATAGGGCACGTGGGCTCGCCAGACAGACAGAGAGAGACAGAGAGACAGAAAGCGAGAAATCACCCCCCAGGGGGGATGGCCACACTGTAATCCCTTCTCCTCCCGAGATCTTGGGCACGCACGCACATGCGCCAGGCGTGAGTTTTAAGCCACCGGGTCCAGGACATGAACCGCGGTCGACTACGTGGGAGTCCAGTGACATAGCCATTACGCTAACTGCTGGTCCTGATGATTTTTCTTTTGAATAGTGTAAAATTTTATAAGAAGATTAAACAGTTTTCAATAATAATTTTAAGTAGAAAAAGAATGTGTTTGAGATATCCATAGCAAATAAGACATATCGGAATTAGGTAGTTTTGCTTTACATAGACATATAGCTGTATATACATCTTTAATTGTTTCCACACTTGCTTAGATTTTGAACTCTCAACAATGACAGAAATTATTTCAAAATTTAAAAAAGTTTATTCAATTTAAAAGAGACTCCAAATGGTAAAATCTCTAAAAATGATGAAACTAGGGAATTAAATGAATCGTCTTTATGATTTTTAGATGTAAAACTTAGTATTAACATGCCTTAATATGAAAGTATTATGTATCTCAGCAATTTCAAAGAAAATCGTGAAATTTTAGAAAAAATAAAGTTAGCTATATATAACCTTCACTATAGTTTTGTTTAAGAAAATCAATGACAAGAAATGCATCATCTTTGGTTATAGAACAAAGGAAAAGAAATGGCCATTGTACTGAGACAGTTTGGCTTTTTTTTGTTTGTTTGTTTTGAACTTTTTAAAGTTTATTTATTTCCTTAGAGAGAGAGGGAAAGGGACGAGAGACACGCAACTACTCTGAGCAGAGTCCTCACGCCGTGATCCATTCTGGTCTCGGCCAGCCTAGATTGTGGGCACATGCATGTACCCTTTGTGCACAGGGAGGCCCCAGGGTGTGTGCTTGCCCATGTGGCTTCATTCTTGCAGACTATATGTGTCCTCTGTACCACTGCCTGGCCCCTTGAATTCTGGCAAATTCTCTGGAAAAGGAGCACAGCAATTTTATTGGGCCAGAACAATGTCTCTGTCTTACTGGAAAAGTTTTATGGTTGTCACGGCTGGTCCCATATTCTTATCTTCTCTCTTTCCTTCCTTCTTTTTAATGGTTAGGATTGTCACTGAGCAAATTCAAGGCAAGATTTCTTTTTTTTAATAGAATGAGTCATAATCGAGGGATTAACTATTAAAGCCTCTAAGTTCAGAATACAAAGAACAAATATTTCTCTTGGATGATTTTGGTGAGCATGATAAACTTTAGATTTAATTTTAATGACTTGGTTTTTCGATTCTGAAATTTCCACCCAGATAAACCAGTGTTTAAAAGTCATACTAAAAATGTACATCTGAATATTATATGCATGCTTATGGTAACCTCCAAAGAAATTCATGTTAATGAATGAATGAATGAATGAACAGGAATATGAATAAAAGCAGAATTTTCTTCCAATAACATAAAAAAAATTCACCCAGTAATTTTTAAGTCCAGAAATATTATGTCATTCTAGGAAATTCAGATGTTTTATTCTATTGTCTGTTTACATGTATTTTAATCTCTTTAACCTTAACGTTTTGTTTTCTAACCTGAAGGAAAGATGGCACATAATTCCATAATACACTCTTTAGAAAACGACTTGTCATCTTTATGGTGGCTTTTTACTTTAAAAGCTGAAAATTAAAGTTCAGTACTTTTCTCTGTGGCTAGAATAGAATCTGTTTCTAATTATTTTCTGACCATTTATCTTGCTTTGGGCTTTTTGCAAAATAATGCTGAACCTCTAGCCAGATATTAAATGTTTGTTCGATTCAGTCCTTATATACCATTGTTCTGTAGTTGCTCCAGGTACAAATTAAAACAACTTAAAAAAAAAAAAAAAAAACAAACAAACACCCTGGCATTATCTTTTTTGTTGTGAACCTTATTCAACCTGAAATTTAATTATGTTACCATGTGGGTTTGTAATGTGGATTAATAGTTTTATTGTACTCCTGTGATTAGTTTCTGTTAGTTCTAATTTCTTTTTAGCTCCTTCCTGACCTTGAGGTGAAAAAACATAGAAGATGTATTCCTTCAATTTAATGCCAGTTTGAGGTGTTTCTCCTGCATCATCAGATCAATGAAAAGTAAATAGCCTACACTTCTTGTTTCACAGTGCCGTATTGATCCTTCTTCAGCTTTTGCTTCCCTTTTTCACTGCGTCTTGTGTCTTTCAACCCCTGGGACTGAAGTGATTGCCATAGATTGGACAAGCTAACAAGCGCATGATAAGGAACCGGTGTTTTGTGGCATACTCACATACACATGCTTGGTATATAAAGCCGGCTTCTGCATTGAAAGAAAGGTGCCATTTTGTGTGCGTGGCATAAGCCACTAAGAGAAAGAACTAGAAGGAGAAACACAGAAAGGAAGATTTTATTTGCTATTCCAAATCTTTGCAGATAGCGCTAATTTAGGGATGAAACTCCTTTGAAAAGTAAAAGAGAAGTAGCCTGCAGGAAAATGCCATAGGCTTTTTAGCTTTGGCAAATAACTGGATATTGGCAGCCTGTGGTGGGTAAGTCTCTACGATCGTTTAGTGTTTGTTGTTTCAAGAATATTTGTTATCATGTTTTTTATTTTGTTGGGTTTTTATTTTTTTTTCTAAAAGCTAATTGTTCATTTTAAGAGTGTGAGAAATAGTTATAATGTTGATTCCATTATCCTACACTTGGAAATATGCAGTAAGGCAACATATTTTACTTTACAAGAAACATTAGGAGATAACCTACTCCTTTAACCACCTCATTTATCTGTGGCTATTCTTTTTTCTCTGAGCTGAAAAGAAAGATCTTCGGGAAGATGCCAACTGATCTGTTTTTAAAATGTTAAGTAATGGGAGGTTGCAGGATAACTTTGTAAAGCTTTGAACTACTTTGTTTTCTCTCTGCCTGTCTTTAACAAAGTTCATTGCAGAAATGAAAATCTTCCAGGTTTTATTTTTGGGCCCTTCAGTATCCAAAGATTTGTCTGGCATTGAAAAATGGATGAATGAATAATTGCTATTCTATCACATGCTATTGTCTTCTTACTGAAGGGTATTTTATGCTGTGCAGCCCCTAAGTTTTCTGACCCTAGTTTATGATGGTAGAGATCCAGTTACTTGACAATGAGTGCTTACTAGTCCATGTACCATTGGCTCCTGGCTTGAAAATGAATATATATATATATATATATATATATATATATATATATATAATCTTTTATTTATGTTACATGCTTGACTTTAGTTTGAAAAATCTACAATCTGATTACCATTTTGGACTTTATGGCTGAAAGGAGGGTCACATGACAGAGGAAATCAACAAAGCTTGTGCTTCTCATGGGGCCACTTCATTTGCCTTGATAAGTATCAACGTGGTGTGAGGACCTGTGTAGAATGTTTAACTTACTATTAATTTTAAAGGAAAAGTTCCCCAGGCACAGGATTCTGATTGTGACATGTAAATCAGCATATGGTGACACATGAACTTCATGTGGACATCGTGGGCACTACTGCAGTGCCGCTTATGAGCACATTGTTGTTACCATGACACTACACACTATAAGCCTTTTGTTCTCTCAGTAGAACACGGCATGTACGGGACAAATTAGGTATCAGGCTGGAGCTTTGATGCCTTTCTCAGGTTGTATGGCCTTTTATACTTCTCAGAGTTGCCTGATTGTTCTAACCCAAGCTATTATGTAATCCTTAGAGTAACTCAAGGGCTGATTTGGAAGCTATTAATTTTCTATTACAGTGTGCTAAAGATGTTCTATAGTGTGGCACTCACCTGCATTATTGAGTCAATGACCAATTGCAGAGTTACTCTGTGCTGGTTGGAGCTTAACTCAACCCTCTGGGATCTTATTTATTATTTGCAGATATTGATTTTGGGAAAAGAAAAGCTAAGATGTGTGAATATAATACGGACTTAGACCTGGCCTAGAGCTGTTAACTCCTCATGGTCTGCATATTGTACATGTCAACATATAAAACAATGGCAGATTTTTTTATTTTAGCAAAGATAAATGACACTTTCTTTACAATACATATGTATTCATAACTATATAATACATCTGAACATTGAGTGCCCAAATTATCTTGCTGTATGTTCTTAAAACCTAAACTTAGCCTTAGTCATATTTATATTTTCTGATGTCTTATAAGTACAAATCAGTGAGTAATTTAAAATATGCTAACAAATCCCAAGCATATCTAGGCTATGATCTCTGATGAGTGTGTGTGTGTGTGTGTGTGTGTGTA
Organism: Tupaia tana; assembly: GCA_026018925.1. Lineage (NCBI taxonomy): Eukaryota > Metazoa > Chordata > Mammalia > Scandentia > Tupaiidae > Tupaia > Tupaia tana. Next base: position 79,340,647 of record JAKSZU010000006.1, read on the forward strand.
GGGGAGTCTTAGTAATAATTTATTTATTTATTTTTCTTGAAGCTACATTATAGTCCACAGGCAGTTTCTTCCAGCAGCCTCAAGGACTGTCAAAAAACAAAGAAGCATGAAAATTGGCAGGGGGGAAGAGATTTATTTGGAGGAATCTAAAATTTGAAATAAAGCTAGAGCTTATGTGGCATTCTAGGGTGAGTGATCTCTTAACCAAAGGGACCCTGAGGTTCTGTTATGACACTGGTGCTCATGTAAGGCTGACAGGGTTACCACGACCCCCTCTTGTGATACAGCAATCACCTTTCTATGCCCTCATTGTTACAGCTAAGGCTTAATTATATGAATCCCCTCAAAGCTTGAATTTTCCCCTTCAGGTACCTACATTATTTTCATAGAAATTGAGTTTGTAGATAGCCAAAGTCATTGGAAACAATTAGTAAATTTTTTGTCATTTCTTTAAGGTAAATTCTTTTGAACAGCATTAAAATGAAACTTGAAATTTTCTGTCACTTATTTAATAACAAGTATAAAAGGACAAAACCAATTCTAAAAAATTTCAATCAACTATCAAATATCAGCCATCAAGAAATAACGAAAGTGGATTATGTTGTCAATAATTCTTTACTGGTAAAATGTTATCAAAATAGTTGGTTACCTAATATGGAATATTCCTAAATAATTTTTGTAAGCTTAATATGTTCAAGGACTACTCCATGTCATAAAAAGGATATATACAATTTGCTTTTCTCTATTTTAGAAGCACATTCAATTCAAATTTTACTGGTTTTGTCTCCTATTTGCAATTACTCCAGGAAAAACTTTATAAGAGTTCTCTTTTTAAATGTCTTTATTCATTCATTTATTTTATTAAACAAAAATATACTGTTTCTCCTATGTTTTACAGATGCTAGATGCTAGAAAACTATCTGAAAAAAACTATTTGAGGGAACCAGCAGTTAGCGTAATGGCTATGTCGCTGGACTCCCACGTAGTCGACCGCGGTTCGCATCCCGGACCCGGTGGCTTAAAACTCACGCCGGGCGCGTGTGCGTGCGTGCCCAAGATCCCGAGAGGAGAATGGAGGAGAAGGGATTGCGGCGTGACCATTTCCCCTGGGGGGTGATTTCTCGCTTTCTGTCTCTATGTCTCTCTCTGTCTGTCTGGCGAGCGCACGCACCCTATAATGAAAACATCTCAAAAAAAAAAAAAACTATTTGAGAGAGAAAAGAAAGAAGATAGTATCTTTAATTTTAGAAAAGCTCTGTTAAGTCATCTGAAAAGTCATGATGCATTTTTGCACCAAGAAGCATAGAAAAATATGCCATGACTTTTCTAACAACCCAATATTATGTTTAAGAGCCCATACAAAGCCAGTTTATAAACCATAACTTATTTCATGACAAAGTAAAAATGATGTATTATACCATGAAATAGTATGCTATAAAAATTAAAGAAAACATTTTTCAGTATAATTTTTATACTGAAAAAATTTTTTAACAATTTGCTTTTGGGGTTAATTAATATGTGAAGAAATGTCAAGCAAAATTTCTCAATTAAGATGACTGTTTATGCAAACAGCATTTATTTTGTGTCATGTAGATGATAAGGACTAGAGAGACAGACAAAATCCAGGGCATTTTCAGCCCATGCGCCCTAACGAGTATGAGAGGACACACGAAGCCTAAATTTGTACTCACCTTTGAAAGCATCTAGTCCATTCACCACAGAATTTTATGGTGAATGTGAAAAAAATTTTTGGTTTCTTCTTCATCTATATACATGAATACGAATGCACACACACACATTTCTAAAGCTTTAATCATGATGACTTGATATTCAGATAAATTTTGCATAATTAAAAGAATTCACATAATATTGGTTTTGGTATTTATTCATTTAATATTTTGTACATATAACCTGGAATCTTCTACTGCGTTTTAATATAAATACCGAACAGCTTAAGGCCAGTACAAGGATCAAACAGAAACACTCACAAAGTAATGACGTTGGATTTGACTTAAATCACCAAATACCTCGAAGGAAAATTAGATAGCTACCAAACCCACGACATGTTTACAATAGGCATAGCTGCTTAAATGTCAAGATGGATACTGATGAGTTGTTTTGGAGGAAGTATAAATAGGATAGTCCTCTAAAATCAAGCTTAAAATCTGAAGATTAGGTGTTTCTGACTTATAAAATCAGAAAAGTAACTTTTCAATGATATATTTGTGATTTGGCTTTATGAATGTGCTCCTAAAATGCTTAACATTCTCCTTCTTATAATAAATGACCTTTTGAGTAGTTTTTTTTTTTTAATCTGAAGATATAATTGAATAGTTGAGTCAGTATTTTTAATGACTACTCTATCCTATTTATTTCTTTGTCAATAAATGGCAGTGACAATCAGCTGCCAATAAACAGTCAACATTATAAATGGTTTTACATGATTAACTGGAAGATAATAATTTGGGTAAAGATGGGGAGGCCACTCCTTTCAATAAAATGGAAGCAAAATAACCCATCACTGATTCTCATACACTATTCTCTAACTTCCTCATAATGCATGAGCATTATCAAGTTAGTCTTTTTGTTTACTTTTCTTACAGATGATCATTTTTATTGTTGTTGTTGGCACATATGGGCCAAAACACATAGCAAAGAATAGTTCCAGACGTGCTCCAGTCATTTTTTTTCTGGCACGATACTGTGTCCATATGAACATCAACTTCAAAAGTGAGCTGTTTCTTTTTAGTGGCCTGTGAAATAGTATCATAAATTCATCCCCAGTATGAAAAGCGTCAGCAGTCGGATTTGAGGCGGCCTGCCATGTACGAAGTAAGGCATTACTCAAGAGAGACATTTTTAGCAAAAGGTCATTGTTAGGCTCCTATTGGTAGACAATGAGTACACAGCTTCTTTATCACTGTCCATTCATCCAAAGCAACAATTTTATTTCTAAACTTAAGAGTTCAGAGAGGCTATTGACCCTTGGTCAGAAAAGATGCTGATGCTGAAGATGCACTTGTTGTTTTACTGTAATTTGCCTACTCATATGTCGAAGCACCCACAGAGCATGAGTCCCTACAGAAATATATCTGTTCAGGCTTTTAGCCCCTCTGGCTCCTCTTGGCTTTTTGCCCAGGCTCAATATTTAATAAAATAATTATTCAAATGCTTCTCATGATTGCAATGTAATTTTGTCCTCTTGATTCCTAACTATGTCCATCTATACTTTTTCGCTTCGCATTCTCAGAAAATAAAAATAGAAAGAGGACCGAAACTATCATGACTCCATGAGCTCCAATTTGACCTTCAAGGCTACTTGATCAAGCTTTCATTAAACTCTTCATGACTTTTTCATATTCTCTAGTGATCACGTTAATCTATGCTTACTGAATTTAACACCTATCCACTCCATAGACTTCTAGTGCTAGTCCACATTTGGTTCTCCCTCCCAGAAGAAAGATTGTTAAAAAAAAAAATTTTAAGAGAGGTTTTTTCTATAGGGTGCATGAGCTCACTGGAGAAATAGATACAGAGAGACAGAAAGCAAGAACTCACCCCCTGGGGCATGGCCACATTGCAATCCCTTCTCCACGTGTCTCCTCTTGGGATTTTGGGCATGTGTGCACATGCTCCCAGTATGAGTTTTAGGCCACTGGGTCCAGGGCTCGAACTGTGATTGACTACATGGGAGTCCAGCAATGTAACCATAACCATTATACCATCTGCTGGTTCCTAGAGTTTTGTTACAGGGTGAGTGTACTTGCCAGAGAAACAGAAACTGAGAAATCATCCCTCATTGGAGGATGGCCATGCCACAATCCCCTTTCCTCCATTCTCTCAGGATTCGGCAGGACATGCACACACATTCACCCAGTGAGTTTCAAGTCACTGGATCTAGGACTTGAACCATGGTCAACCATGTGGAAGTCTAGAATCTTAACCACTACACCACCTGCTGGCTACCCATAACCCCCACCCCCCACCCCGGAAGAAAGATTTTACTCTTTCATCTTCATACTGTCAGGTGGAGCCAGAGACTTCTCGGTAGAAATGTATTCTGAATTCCTCTAAGTGGAAGCTATCTGGCAACCCCTTCCCCTTCCTTTTGACTCAGAGACCTTAATCCAAATCATGAAGTTACTGATGGTGGGCTCTGTCAGCCAGCATTGTCATGGAGGCATAGAAGCCAGTTGCAGATCAGAGTTTCATGAACACGGAGTTTTGAGGTACTAAAATTTTGGCTTTTTTTTTTTTTTTCTTCACAAAATAGGTAAGGGTTTCACTCACTAATAAACTTTCTTATTTAAATGATAATTTTATTTTTCACAATACCAAAGAGTTGAGGTAATTTAACACATTTTCTCCATATTTAATATTGTTGTATTTCTACACTAATTTTTTCCCTATATTTTGGTTTGCATTAGTCCCAACCTTTTAACTAGGTATTATGCAATGATGATCAGCTTTTTCTGTATCACTAAGTAAACATCATCAGTATAAATCTTTTCATAATATGCAGTCATTTCTTCTTCATCTCAGTTTACACTAAAATTTGTGTTAATGAATACTAATATTCAATAAATATAAAAATGTATTACATATAATATATATACTCATTCATATTTGAGCATATTTATATGCACTGCTATCTAGTGCAGCCAGAATTTGCAATCAAGTGTATCTGAGCACAGAGTCATGCATTCATCTTTTCTGTTCTATCACCTTTTCCTAAAATTCTTTACTCTCTTAACTTAAACATATGTACTCATCCTAACAATGATTTTACCTCTATAAGTGCAACTTATTACCTGTTAGCTTTTGCATACTGCTTTGGTGGCTTAGGCAAGGAACTTAATCTCTATAAACCCGTGGGCCAGCAGGTGGCATGTGGTTAAGGCACTGAACTTCAACATGGCTGACCATCCCAGACCTGGGGGCTTAAAAATCACAGCAGGTATGTGTGTGCACCCCTAAATCCCAGGAGGAGAATTTAGGAGGGGGGTTGGCAGTGTGGCTATCTCCCCTGGGGGTGGATTTCTCATTGTCTCTCTGTCTCTCTTTAGAAAGTGCACGTGCTCTATGGCAAAGAACAAGAAACAAACAAAACCTCTGTGAGCCTCAGATGACTCAGTTATGCATGAATACTGTAATGCCTACTTCCCAGCTTTTTGTAAGAAGTGAAACTATACAGACAGACCGTGCCCAGCTTAGTTCCTGAATCACGCTGGCATTTGAGACCTGCTCATTGCACACTTCCTCATAGCTTTGCTTAAAGCATCATCCTCTTCCTGGATTGACTTCTTCCAGTCTCTGATAATGACGGTATTAGTAATGTTGTGTCTTGTCTCAGATTCTATCCCTTCTGAACCACCTGCTGTCCTCTGTTTGAGTATATATTTTTTTGCTTATTATATGTATTTTATTTGTCTGCTATATATGTTTGACCCATTTCCAAGTGGATTTTGAATTTGTTGAAGACAAGAACTAGGACATTTATAATTCTTTTTAAAAATATATATATATTTTTTTTTCTTTTTTTTTTTTTTTGAGAGGTTTTTGCTATAGGGCACGTGCGCTTGCCAGACAGACAGAGAGAGACAGAGAGACAGAAAGCGAGAAATCACCCCCCAGGGGGGAATGACCACGCTGCAATCCCTTCTCCTCCATTCTCCTCTTGGGATCTTGGGCATGCACGCACACGCGCCCGGCGTGAGTTTAAGCCACTGGGTCCGGGACTCGAACCGCAGTCGACTACGTGGGAGTCCAGTGACATAGCCATTATGCTAACTGCTGGTCCCTTAAATATATATTTTTACATTTATGATAGAGTGCACATCTGCAAGAGAGAGAAGCAGCCTCTAGGGGCTGATGTCATGATCCCCTTTCTCCAGTCTTCCAGCTTTTCAGGATCCTGGGTGTGTGTGTGCACCTGGAATGTTTCAGGCCTCCTGAGAAGGAGACTCAAACTGTGGTTGGTGTGTATCTTTCAGCTCCTCAGCCCAGTATTCCACAGACTGTGTCACAGAGGCTGGGCTTCTTAACATCTCTCTCTATATTTCTTTCGATTCCCAATTTTTCATTCATCATAAGTGTATCCTATACGTCATTGATGTTTATGAATAAATACATCCTATGGAAATATTTATCTTAAATAGTATTTATCAAACACTGTAACTCTTGGAATCATAGATAGAATATCAACACTACATGTCTGTAAGCCCATTATGATTTCTTTTTCTTTTTCTTTTTTTTTCTTTTATTTTGGAGAGGTTTCTGCTATAGGGCACGTGCGCTTGCCAGAAAGACAGAGAGAGACAGAGAGACAGAAAGCAAGAAATCACCACCCAGGGGGGTTGGCCACACCACAATCCCTTCTCCTCCATTCTCCTCTCGGGATCTTGGGCACATGCACCCAGCATGAGTGTAAGCCACTGGGTCTGGAACTCGAACCACAATCCACTACATAGGAGTCCAGCGACATAGCCATTATGCCAATTGCTGGTCCCATGATTTCTTACTAAAGTATTGTGGCACTTTTTAAATTCGCTTCCAAGTACAACACTGATGAGTTTAGAAAACTGGTTTCTCAGTTAGCTTTTGACCTTTGATGTTCTCTACCTAAAATCATACTATTTTAGCATCGTTTGCTTTAGATTTTGTCTCTCCATTCAAAGATTTATTATTAAGCAGTAATGATTGAATGAGAAGATGTAGTTTATCTATAATTAGTTCTTCTAGATGATTCTGTTCCAAGAGCAGAAGACCATTGAAATAGTGAAGTATTGTTTTAAGTGTGTGCCGGCTGATATGAATGGTGACATCAGCGAGTTGTGAATGTGAAGGGGCAGGAGCTGTGTCATATACATTACCCATTTTTGGTCCTTGGCTAGGTGTTTATGAATACCTTTTGAAAACAGCATTTTATCTAATACATTTGTTAGCAAAATATTCTTATTCATAAGATCATTCTTCACTAGTGTGTGTGGTACTGGGACTATATTTCTATATCCAGTGACTTAAGTTGGTTATCGTAGCCTAACATTTAAAGCTTTTAACTCTTAAATTTAAAGCATAATGTTTCTGAACGTTTTCAACATTTTAAATTCAAAGTGCTTCTGTAGCAATTCACGATACAGTGTCTCGGGAGACGAATGAAACTGCCACGTTTTTCTTTTAAGCTGAATTAATGCTTGTGAAGACTGACATCCATGAAGACGAAAGTGCTTCACTTACAGAAAGTAACTACAGCTCGTGAGGGGCCATCAGAGCCGTGGCCATTCTACTGCACCAACACGTAACAAAGGATTTGTCAATGTCCTTATCTTCTTGATTTTCTATCTTTTTACTAAAATGCTGATGGATCACATCATTATTTAGTTGTTTCAGACTGAAATTTGGCCCACCAAATCCCAAACATAATGTATACCATACTTTCATTTTCTTAAATGTGCCTATTGTAGAAATTTCAAAAAGCTTTGGTTAGTGAGGTCAAGATGCCGTCCCTACAGTATCATTGGTCTGGGGATGGTGTGGTGAAGTCTGATTGCATAAGTTCCAAAGCACAATAGTCCTGAATTTGCCTTGTGCCCTGCCATTTACTAGGAACCCTGAGCAAGCAGCCTAAGCACTTTAAAACTTAATCATGGGGGGACCAGCAGTTAGCGTAATGGCTATGTTGCTGGACTCCCACGTAGTCGACCACAGTTCGAGTCCCGGACCCTGTGGCTTAAACTCATGCCAGGCGCGTGTGCATGCATGCCCAAGATCCCGAGAGGAGAATGGAGGAGAAGAGATTGCAGCATGGCCATCCCCCCTGGGGGGTGATTTCTTGCTTTCTATCTCTCTCTGTCTCTCTCTGTCTGGAGAGCGCACGCGCCCTATAGTAAAAACCTCTCAAAAAAACAAAAAACAAAAAACAAAAAACAAAAACAAAACTTAATCATGGGAACAATTGGTATGATAGTGAGACCCAGTTTACAGAGTTTGTGTGTTTGTAGATTAAACGAGACAGCATGTTTAAACTGTTGAAATGCAAGCACGCTGTATACCTTCAATTAATTACAGTTTAATATCATAATCTTATTGGTGCAGCTATTCGTATTCTTAATCACTCGAGTTTTATTAGCTTTGGGAAGATAATCTAGTACTGATTATTATACCTTAACATTCTAATAGTAAAAAAAAAAAAAAAAAAAATTACTGGAGGGTGTGTGTGCTCTTTGTGAATACAGAGAGAAAGTGAGAAAGAACCCATCACAGGACTGGCCACAACGTTATCCCTTCTCCATTTCTCCTTTCAGAAATTTAGGCATGCATGCACACGTGCCTGGTGTGTTTCCCAAGTCATTGGGTCCAGAATTCGAACTTTGCAGTCAGCCATGTGGGATTCAGCTGCCTTAACAACAGTGCGACTGATTGGCCTAACATTCTAATCTTTAAAATGCACTGTGAAAATACCTACAGATTTAATTCTGCCTGTACAACCTCTCAATAGGCCAGATCAGCCAAATTATAATCAGCATATTATTTGTAGACCATATTCAGAACAGCAAGCATTTGAATATGTAATGGTACTTGGCTGTGTCATCCTGAGGTATCCGTTTTCTTTAGAGGTGAGTTTACACCTGCTCTCAGGTTACCTTCTTTCTGGACATGTTGACAAAAGATCTTATGAATTATATCTATGCTTTCATTTATGTCTCATTCCTCTTTCACTTGTGTGTGTGTGTGCGTGTATATATATATATGTGTGTGTGTGTGTGTGTGTGTGTGTGTGTGTGCGTGTATGTATATATATGTGTGTGTGTGTGTGTGTGTGTGTATGTGTGTGTGTGTGTATGTGTGTGTGTGTGTATATGTGTGTGTGTGTATATATGTGTGTGTGTGTGTGTGTGTATAATTTTTTTTTTTTTTTGGAAGAGAGAGAACATACTGGAGAGTGAGAGAGAAATAGTTGGTTTTTGTTTTTTTTTGGACAGGATTTGTCGTATCATGAACCTCTGCCCCAGCCTCCCAGTCAGCTAAGACCACAGTGTCTGCCACATCTCCCAGGCTATGTGGAATGGGCTGGAAACTGAACCTAGGACTCCTATAGGGTCCCAGTTACTGTAGAGCAGGGCAATGAATTCTCTAGGATAAGAATTTGAGTCAGGTTGTAGTCAACTTCTTGAACTGATGCATTATGTATTTTAAGTTTAATTTTTAGCAGATGGCATTAGTTGCATTATTTCTAAGTTGTCTGGGGAAGGAAGTTTACCTTCAAAACTCCTACAATTTTAAAATTTCTAGAATAATGGCTTTAAAATGGCTTACATGAGGGTTAGCAGGTAGTGTGGTGATTAAAGTGCTGGATCCCACTTGGCCGACTTTGGTTTGAGTCCTGGATCCCGCAGCCTGAAAAACACGCTGGACATGTGTGATCCAAAAGGAGAATGGAAGAGAGGGGATTGTGGTAGCCATCCTTGGTGGGTGATTTCACTTTCCCTGTCTCTCTCTCTCTGTCCCTTTCCAATGAGTGCATGTACTTTATGGCAAAAAATATAAAAAAGAAAGAGGGAAAAAAGCTGACTCTCCCCCAGAGTTTATTTCTTTATTTTTATACATTTAGCCACTGTATAACATTACAGCTTGTAAAATGAATTTTACCAATGTGAAGACACTCTATGTTAGTCTAGTTAAAGGTATTATACATGTTATCATCATGTCTGGTAGCTTTGTTTTTCTCACACTCAATTTTCTTCCTATAACATTTAATTGATTACCTTACCTAAATGTTGGTATAATTTCACTGTGTTGATATTGACTCTAATTTTTTTCCTTTGAAAAATAAATTACTAAACATTTTCAAGTGGGCTAAGATGCATGTCAGCTCTATTTTTCATTAAACACAGACATAAAACAGCATAGAAAAAATACAAAAGGATTTAAAATGTGGAGATCATTCATTGAATATTATTATTCATAGAAAATGTATAATATAGGGACCAGCAGTTGGTGTAATGGCTATGTTATGGACTCCCATGTAGTCAATCATGGTTCGAGTCCTGGACCTGGTGGCTTAAACTCATGCCAGGCGTGTGTGAATGCGTGCCCAAAAATCTTGAGAGGAGAATGGAGGAGAAGGGATTGTGGTGTGGCCATCCCCCCTGGGGGGTGATTTCTCACTTTCTGTCTCTCTGTCTCTCTCTGTCTTTCTGGCGAAATCACATGCCCTATAGCAAAAACCTCTCAAGAAAAAGTATAATATATACAGAAATACTCCAGAGAATTATAAAAACATGTAGTTTGTCAAGAAGATTAATATAAGAATATCATTTTTTATTAAACATTTATTATAAATTTGTAATTTCACATACTTTATATAAACTGTTGTTACATAACAGTAGGTTTATATGATATATAAAGATGTTATGTAGTATTATATGTTCTAAATTCATGGTGTTGTGATATATAGTGGTGTACTATTTAGCTGGAAAAGTGAATAACAATTTTTTTAAGAATTATTTTATTTAACTATATTTAACTTATTTATTTATTTATTTTTGGAGAGGTTTTTGCTATAGGGCGCATGCGCTCGCCAGACAGACAGAGAGAGACCGAGAGACAGAAAGCGAGAAATCACCCCCCAGGGGGGATGGCCATGCCACAATCCCTTCTCCTCCATTCTCCTCTCAGGATCTTGGGCACGCACGCACACGTGCTCAGCGTGTGTTTAAGCCGCTGGGTCCGGGACTCGAACCGCGGTTGACTACATGGGAATCCAGCAACATAGCCATTACGCTAATTGCTGGTCCCTTATTCATTTATTTTGACCAGGGAGGAACAGAGTCAGTGAGAGAGGGAAAGTAAGAAAGCAAGCCACCAGGTCTGGGACTGGAACCATGGTTGGCCATGTGGGAGTCCAATGCCCTTAGCCACCATGCCACCTGCCAGCCCCAAATACCAAATTTGATTTGATTGCAAGAATGGAGATATTTCTGGAGTTTGTGAAACATCATAGTGTAAGAAAGGTTGTGAAACAGATTTAATGATTTCTTAATCTCATTCAAACTTTCCAGTTAATAAATACAACCAGACTTTTCATATAGCTGAATTTATTTCTCTCTGTTGGAAATTAGGATCATGAGTATTCAGTGCAGAGTTATATGAATTATTTGGATGCTCAAGGTTATGATGGTGGCAAGAATTATGCTGTGAATGTCTGGGTGAAATAATGAAAGCACCATTCAATCACAGAGGCAAAACTATTTAAAAGTACCCAATTTAATGAATATTTATTTTACAATGTGCTCATCATCCTACCAGGGAAGAAGAAGGACCTGAGGCAGGATGAATCTACCAAGTGAGGGTTGGCTAAAATGAAGCTGGCTTCGAAGTGGCTGAGGAAGTGTTAGGACATGGTGCGCTGGATCAGTGCCTTGACTACTTCCTGTGTCCAATCAAGGCCAAGGTGGTGGTTCAGAAGGCGTTTAAGATGGCACCCTGTGTGGGTCTCTAGGTGTGTAAGTAAGTGCTAGAGAGCTCTCCCATTCTCTGAGATCCTTAAAGCCTCCTCTGGCTCTCCATCCCTCACAGGGATGAGGAGTCTACTCATCCTCCCTCCAGCCTAGGACTACACCAGTTTTCAATTCCCTCCAGCCCAGGACTACACCAATTTCCCTTTGTCCAATGGTGGTAGGGTTATGGGCTCTCCACTTTCTTCTAATCTTGGGGGGAACCTAGGCCTGTGCTGAATGGAATCCTTGTTGTTTTGGAGCAGGGGTGGTGCATTTTGCTTCCTTTGGCCTGCCCCAAAGGATCATCACATCCAGACATTTCATATACCCCTGGCCCCAAGGAGAGTAAGTGGAGAGAGGGACTGGGAGGAAGTAGCCCAATGTTCTCAGCCCTGGTTATTGTGCTGGGGCTCTGACTCACCATGCTTGACGGTAGCATGAATGAGTGCCATAGACTTCCAACACACACACACACACACACACACACACACACACAATTGTGGCTATTTTGAATATGAGTGAGTTTCTTTGAGTAAATGATGGAATTGTCAAACAGATAAAAAATATCTATAGCTAGAAGCTCAAAAGTTATAAGTGAACCAAAGACCAATTTTTCAAAATCTCGACGATGCACTTTTATTTATGTATTTAGTAAGTTTGCTTTTATTTAAAATTTGGCAGAGGGGGCAATGTGCTAGGAGGAAGTTGCTAGATTTCGATGTCTGATGCTTCCTTTGAATTCTGGAGGCTCTGTTACATGCTATTGTCTTCCAGCATTGGGCTGGGTGTCATTCGTCATTACATGGCATTTTTTTTCTTACATGAATCTTAAGAAAAAAAGTGGTTTTTTTTGAATTTATCTTTATATATAAACATATATAATAGATAAAGTGCGCCCTTGTTTAAAAAAAGATTAAACATTTTCTTGATGGGAGGGTAGCATATTCCTACCTGTTTAATGTGCAGAGTGTATCTTTATTGGAAATATGTCATTGTGAGAAACAGATCTATAATAAAAACTCTAATACATTTCAGAAAAGATATATGATGAAAACTTCAGTGACATTGAGCAAATAATCAAAATTCCAACACTGTATATTTTGGAATGCAAATGAAATAATGACAATGCTGTGGAATGAAATTATGTAATAAATGCAAACATGAACTTGCCATCATACTTTCCGGGTGGGAAATTCAGAAAATATGTAAGATGAAGCACAATGTAAGAAGTACATGGCCCAAATAAAAGAAGCATTTTCAAAGAGAATTGAACTGATAGTACTGCCGCATTTAATTTTGTATATATAGCTTCATTTAGAGAATTTAAGTAAAAATGATATTTTAGTTATGTGGTATCTTCCATTTTTGTTCATTTCTGTTACTTAATTTTACTACTGTGTCAGTAATAGTTAATATGTGTATTAATTTGCAAGGGCTCCTATTACATGTACTTCAAACTGAGTAGCTTAAACAACAAAGGTACTACTTCACAATCCCAGAGGCCCTAGGAGATGATCTGTTCTAAATTTCTTTTCTAGTGTCTGATAGTTCTTTGGTGTGGGGCAGTGCAACTCAAGTCTTCCTGTGCATGTGTTTCTGAGTTCAAATTTTTCATCTTTACAAGGTCTCCAGTCATATTTGATAAGGGACCCACCTTACTCCAAGAAGACTTCATCTCAACGTGATCACATACGCATGATTCTAAGTCCGGCCACATTCTGAGGTGCCAGTGGTTAGACCTTCAACCTATGAATTTGGGGGCTCATGATTCAACATATAACAAAATGAGTGAAGAGAGTTTGATCTAGTGACTCTCATGACAATAACAGTGGAAAGCATATATATATATATATATATCTTTTTTTTTTGGAGAGGTTTTTGCTATAGGGCGCGTGCACTCGCCAGAACACAGAGAGAGACAGAGAGACAGAAAGCGAGAAATCACCCCCCAGGGGGGATGGCCATGCCACAATCCCTTCTCCTCCATTCTCCTCTCAGGATCTTGGGCACGCACGCACACGCACCCGACGTGAGTTTTAAACCACTGGGTCTGGGACTCGAACCATGGTCAACTACATGGGAGTCCAGCGACATAGCTATTAACTGCTGGTCCCAGAGGAAAGCATATTTTTATGTGTTAAGAAACACTTCGAAAAGTCAATGGAGACCAGTTGAAATTATTAAGTTGTAATTATTATTACAACTGCAACAAATGGTTACTTTTCATTCATTGCTATCAGGGCTAGTCTTCTTATAAAAATTAAATTCATGGTGACACAGTTTTGACCATTCTTGTATTGTTTACCACGAATCATTCTTTTAAAGGTAAAATATTAAAAATGAAATAAGTCATGGGCATGATCATTATCATTGTGAATTCGATAACCCGTGTCCTAAGTCACAGTGGGTTCAACCCTTTGTTCATGAATGTGATAGTCTGGTGTTCTATGGGGAGTTTGGATGACAGTGTTGGCACCGTCCCCCAAAGGATGCTTGTAAGTGATAACAGACAACAACTTGTTAATACCATTTGAGAGAAAAATCCTTGTCTGAGTTCACTAGAAGAGATTGAATCAAAACTTGGCTTTTTTTATTGGCATTATAATTCATCTGAATAAACATTTTGAATAATTCCCTGCAAATGCATTCAAAAGTAGTTACACAAATATGTAATTTAATTTATTTGGAAAGGAATAACATGTCCAAATTTTCTACTTTGAAATCGGATTTCAGAAATGAATGTGATGGCCTGAATTAGTTTCCAAAAATCAGAACTATGAAGGCTGAACTCATATGTATTTATATTTTTTCTTTATTTCATATATTATGAAAATGGACTGACACTTTTAGATTTGCCTTTGTAGTTAAAGGATATCAGGCTCAGCTTTATATCCAAGTGAAATATAAGTTCTCACAGGGCTAGGTATTCATTTTTTATTTTATATTAATTTCACTTTGAAATTAAAATATAGTATCTAGTTGAAATAATTGTATATTATGATACAGATTTATATAATAGATAATTAAAATAAATTCTGTTTGTATTTCCAACAGTTGTTTTTCTTATTGATGATGCAACTCACTTATTAATGCACAGGTTTTTCTGTACCTTTTAAAATTGCATTAAGACACACAATACATATTTCATACTTTTTAACATATTTAAAAGAATATTTATTGTATTTACCAGTTTTTATCATATTTTAGAGTATTCACCCATTTTTTTCAGTTCTGCTCTTTTATCAAAAGGAGCCCAAGATTCAATTCTTTGTTTATTTTGTAAAATGTTTATCTATTTCATGCATGAGCGAGAGCACAGGTGAGAGAGAGAGGAGCACTTTCAGCATCATCTCATCATGCTGTGATCCCCTTTCCCCAGCTCCTCAGGAACTTGGGCAAGCACATTCCCTGTGTGTTTCAGGTCTGCTGGGCCGGGTATCTAATCACGTGGTCAGCCACATGGCTTCAGGTGAACGTCAGAACTGCAATTCAGTACTCTACAGACTGTGCCACCAGGGCTGGGCCTCTTTTCCCTTGCTCAATGGTGATGAATAACAGTTCTTAGGGCCAAAAGGTGGTTAAGGCACTGGATCTCGCTTGGCTAAGGTTTGAGTCCCAGACCTGGTGACTTGAAAATCATGCTGTGTGTGTGTGTGTTCATTTTCAAAATCCCAAGAAGAGAATGGAGAAGGGATTGCAGTGTGGCCAATCCCTCCGGGAGTGATTTCTCACTTTCCCTATCTCTGTCTCTCTTTGTCTCTTTCTGGTGTGTGCATGCATTATGGAAAATAAAAATGTTTCTTATATTTAGTAGACTTTTTTTTAATTTGCTGAAAGGCATGTGTACTTGCTAGAGAGAGACAAGGATGAGAGACAGAGATGAGTGAGAAAGAGAAAAAGGAAAAGTGAGAAAACCCCTCAGGGAGAATGGCCATGCCGTATTTTCTTCTCCTATATTCTCTTCTCAGGACTTTGGGCATGCATGCCCATATGCTCAATGTGTTTTTCAAGCCACTGGGTCTGGTACTTGAACTGTAGTCAGCCATGTGGGCTCAGGTAGCCTTTACCATCATGCCACCAGGATGGCCTTAAGTAGATGTTCTTAAGTATCAACATAGAGAGAAATGAATATATACTAAAACTGCCCAGAAAGGAGAAGTTTTCTTAGAGTGAACTTACCAGCTAACATTCATTTATTGGGTTTTTGGGAAAGTCATAAAACATTTTTCTATGTAAAACATAGAAATATGTAACATAGAAATGCATAACAGAAAAATGCATCATGACTTGCCCAACAACAATGGATCTAAAGATAATACATTATCAGCATCTCATAGGCTCCCTTGTCTCACTTCCTGTTGTAACTACCCTCCTGTTCTAACTACTGTCAAAAGGTAATCACTATCCTAACTCATAACATCACAGAACAATTTCATCTGGTTTTAAAATTGATGTAAATAGCATCATAGATACTATATATATATTGGCCTGGGTCCTTTCACTGAAACTTATATTTTTATATTTCCAACATTTTGATGGCTGTAGTTGTAGTTTGTTTATTTTTATTGTTCTAACATTCATTTTGTTGCTTTTGTTTATTTTTATTAGATAGGAATTCATCGTATAAATATTAATTGTTTATCCCGTTTTCTTAAAGAACATTTAGGCTGTTTCCAGTTTAGTGCTACTTTGACTTTTCTTTGTGTCTCTTGGAGAAAACATGTATGAATTTCTCCGTGGCATATTCCTACCAGTGGAACTGCCATTCACAAGACATGCATTTGTCTAACTTTAGAGATATTGCGAAGCTATTTTCCGAAGTTGTTCCACCAATTCATAAACCCATAAGCAGTATATGAATGTTCCAGTTGCTCCTGATTCTTCAACAACATTTTGTAATAACTGTACTTTAGCCATTTTAGTTGGTGTGTGCTGGTGTCGATTTGTGTCATAAATGTACAATCCTTTGATGTTCGGTTATATGATCACTTTCTCTCATGTATAGATGGCTGTATGCATGTAACAGCTGTTGAAGTCATAGAGCATTCCTTCCCACTCTGCTCTAGTCTATTCCTCTCTGTTCCTCTTAGAAGTAACCAATATTCTGATTTTGACCTCCATAGGATAGCTTTATAAGTTCTTAAACCATCCTTTAAAAGAATCATTTAGGGGACCAGCAGTTAGTGTAATGGCTATGTGGCTGGACTCCCACGTAGTCAACCGCAGTTCAAGTCCTGGACCCGGCAGCTATTCACCTGTTGATTATAAATAGGGCTGTTCCCAGGTAGTAGATGCAGGATTAGATTATCTAGATGAACCATCTAATGGAACTCTGTTAAATATAGTAGTGTGACAGAGAAACTGAATTTTAAATTTCCTTTAATTTTGGGACCAGCAGTTAGCATGATGGCTATGTTGCTGGACTCCCACGTAGTCAACCGCGGTTCATGTCCTGGACCCGGTGGCTTAAACTCACGCTGGGCACGTATGCGTGCGTGCCCAAGATCCTGAGAGGAGAATGGAGGAGAAGGGATTGTGGCGTGGCCATCCCCCTGGGTGGTGATTTCTTGCTTTCTGTCTCTCTGTCTCTCTCTATCTGTCTGGCGAGCACACGTGCCCTATAGCAAAAACTCTCAAAAAAAGGTCCTTTAATTTTAATTAAATAATTTTTAGAAGTTTACTTATTCCATGACAGAGTGACAGAGAATCAGAAAGAAAACCACTCCTGATAGGGTCTTCATGCCATGATCTGCTTCCAGCGTCCATTAACCTGGATCCCAGGCAGGTGTGTGTGCCTAGTGTGCTCAGGTAGATTGCAGGTCCCCCATGTGTGCTCAGTGGTATTGCCAATATATTACCACCTAGCCCCTAATTTTAATTTAAATAGCATATGTGGCTAGTGAATATAGGAACAGGACAGGTCTAGACACACATCTTTTGCCTGATTCGTGTAAGGTAAAAGATTTTACCCTAGTTAATGACTCGCTTTTTAAATTTCACAGAGCTTTTTCAAGAATAGAATCTAATTTTGATAAACTTCAGTACTGATGTTTAATTTTAATATTCTACTTACATGTTGCATCCGTCTAAATATGGAAGAGATTTTAAGATACTGAATTTTTATTCTGAGATGTTGTGAATTCAGAACTCGTCTACTAGTTTTTTGGCTTTGTTTGGTCTTTTCATTATTTCTTTAGATTTTCTATATATAAAGTCATGTCACCTATGAAGATTTGAATCATGGTAGAAAATGCTACAACACTGGTTTCACCAGGATCTTTTGAAATCAAACAATTATATAGAAAAAGCATTAAAAATACATTTACCTAATTCAGTTACTTTCAAGTAGAAGCTCGAATTCTGATTTTTAAAATTTACTTGAAAGGATATCAAACCAGTTCATCAAATCCTTTGTGTGTCATCTAATAGCTGTTTTGTGTCAGTTATTCAAGGCTCTCCCAGTAATAGGTCTCAAAGACACAATTCAGAAATATGCTGAGTCTGTAGAGTCTCAGTCTAAGCCCAAAAGTATGCTCCAAGTGAGTGAAGACCCTTGACATGAGAAGATTATATGAGAACATAATAAAAAGAGCTGTAGCTAGGGCATTTACAAGAGCTAGACTGACACATTAAATCTCCCAAGACCCGAAGGAGTAGCTAGAGTATCAGCTAAGAATCTTTCTAGGTTACAGCTTTCTCTGCTAGAAAGAGCATTATTAAAAGGATATAGAGTTAACAGGTAAATTGGTTTAAATAATTAAGACTAATATATATGAATAATTAATTGCAAAATAATGGTACAGACTTCTAGTTTCATGTAATTCAGATCCATTCTAGCTGCAAAGCCTTATATCTGTGGACTCTAATCTTTAAGAAGTGATAATCTTAGAAATGGATATTTTAAATTCCTTTTTGATATTATATAGATACCTATATACACTTATAGTATAAGCTGTAGGACAGAAACTGAACCCTTTTCCACTTAAACACTATGGTGGATGCCTCTAGAAAGACAGTAAAAACGACTAAAATATATGATGCTGTGAGGCCCAGTATTAAGTTGCTGCTGATTCTTCAAGTAGTAAACAGTGAAGAATAAGATGTGTAGCTTTTGAAGCAACAAGAGCTATTTCTAGCCACTGGAGTGCCATTTAGAAAATATCTGTTCAATGCAGTACAGTGTGTTGGTGTTTCTCATATATTTTCTCTGAAAGCATACCCATGTGGCTGGAGCCCAGGGAAAGAAAGGACAGTGGGACGGGGTGAAGTGGGTGAGGAAGCAAAGAGCACCTTGTAGACAATGAGATGGGGAATAGATCTTATTCTACATATGAGGAGATGCTAAAAAATGATTTTAGTGGTGATATGACATGGCTGAGCTTGGTTTAGAGGATTAATCCTTTTGCAATACAGAATCAATAATGCAGAATGGACAGGAAAAAAAGAATAGAGTTTTAATAGTTGGTTCCTGAATTGAATGTTTTAAACAAAAACCAAGACAAACTACTAGAACTAAATTTATTCATCAGGAGAAAAATGAAATAAAATGCTCATGGGTTATAAAACTGAAATAGTTGCTTAAAGCTAGTTATACTTATCAATTCACTGATTGAACTATAGGGATTAATTCACTGGAAACTCTTATGGGTGTTGTCCAACTTTAATAGTAGTAAAATTCAGTAATGATTAAGCTCTATTGAGTTGCTAAATTAATAGCATTCGAGTGAGATTTGTAGTGGTAAAATCTTTACCAGCTTGAAAAATATTAAAGGTAAAAAAGTGAATATCTGGTAATTAATAATTTAGAATATTAAAGCGGAAGTCCGGGTCTCTCAATGTATTTTATTAAAGGTATTTTCATCTTGAGCTTGTGATCATCATCACTAATTACAGTAACACATTTTATTTCATGCGTTATATACAAGTTTTCATATATAATAGTTTCAAAAATTAAAGCAAAATGCCCCCTGTCTTTAATATTGCATTATACCAGGGGAACAGATCCTGTATTATTCTCTAAAATACTTGTATGACTTTGAAGGTGCATTTAAACCCTCTATGCTGCCATATCTAAATTTTCAGAATTAAGTGGTGTTCTGGAGAGCACAATAGGGGTGAAGGTAAGGGAGAAACTTTTATTCTTTTACTTTATAACCTTCAGAATTGAATTTAAAAAATAAATACACCTGTGATGGTTTATTTTGGGTGTTCATTTGATTGACTGAAGGATAACTGAAAGACTGGTGAAACATTGTGTCTAAGTATGTATGAGCGTTTCCAGGCAAAATGTGTAAGACAGTCAGTAGATGAAAGAGGAAGACCTGAGTTCAATGAAGGCACCATGCAGTCCGCTGGGAGTGTGGGGTGGGCAGAGAAAATGTTCTATTTCTCCCTTTCTTTTTCCCTCTCTCTCAATGCTTCATTCCAGAGAGTGCTGGGAGTTCTCTTCCTACACACTCACCTGCTCTGTCCCTGCCCTCCACTTGGCCATCGGCAGCATTTGTTTCTGACCACTCCTCCAAGTTTAGGAGACTCCCAGTTCTTCAACTTTTGGACTCTGGGCTCATACCAGTAGCTGCCCAATGGTGCTAGGGTCTGTGGCCTCCCAAGGGTCCCCATAGACTTTGAATTGGAACCTCACCAGCTTCCCTGTTTCAGGGAAGGCAGGCAGGCAGCCTGTTGTGGTACTTCTTGGCCTCTGACCATGTGAGATAATTCCTGTAATAAATCCCCTTTATATGTATACATATTTATGTTTTGTTTCTCTAGAAAGCCCTGACCAATACAAAATCCCTGCAATATTGGAAATTTGGATGACACAATGTACTTTTTTGATGGACTTCCATTAGCTATTCTGCTCCATTCTGAAATCGAAGCGGGCTAGATTTTTAGCTATTGTACATTTGAAAGGGCCACACATTAAGGGAGGCCAGTTGAGGAAAAACAGCAGCCAGCTCTTCTTGGCAAAGGCAGGAGCAAATGGCAGGTCTCTTTAACTTTAGTATTCTTTGGGACCAAACTGAATGGACTTAGAAAATGTACATCTACTAGCTGTAGAATTTGTTAAAATGGTAGCCACTGTGCTAGAAATCACAGAGCTGCAGGACTCGATTGATCCCATGTATACTGAAATTGAAATAGACAACTGCCAGACAGTATGAAGATGTAGCCTAGATCAGGAGAGATAAGGAAAACAAGCTGACCTCCAAATCCCTGGCTGGTTAACTGTGCTGACTCATTTCAGTAAACTCTGCATATTATGCAATTGAACAGCTTGAACTACATGGATACATTACATGGGTTTTCATTAATTGTTTAATTACCTTTTGTTCAAAGGAAGAAATTGAACAAGGTGATCCTTAACTTTCTGTTGAACCTCTTTCTGGTTTACTGTGTAGTCTGTGTCCCGCTTTTTATTGATGGCTTATGCTAGTTTACCTTTTAGTTTTGTTCATCCCTCAAGCTTTTAAACAATCCTAAATTTATTGTGGGCTCTCAGATAATATTTTGACTGGTTATTCTAATTCACTTAATACGTTCAGAAGGTACTTACAAATTCAGATGTTTCCTGTATTGATATTTGGTTTGTCTTACATGTGTCCTAGTGTGAGCCAGCATCACTTGCTGACATCTGAGAGGAAGACCAGATAACAGCCTCGTTCTAAGTGCACGTTGTTCTCATACATCATTCTCATGCTGTATGCACAAAGTAACTCTATTACAATTTGACTTTGCTAATAAGTGTATTGGTAGGAATTATGAAAATGGAGTTGGCTACTGTGATGGGTATGGCCCTGCACCAAAATTCCTTTCCAGACAGGGAAGAATTATACTTCTCAGCCTCCTTTAAAACTACATCTGGTCATGTGACTTTCTTTGACCAGTGACATCTGAGTTGAAGTGATATATGATTGGTGCATGGCTAAGGCAATTGTGAACATATCTGTTGATATGTTGATGCCATAAATTTTGAGCAATGTGGGATCCTAGGTGGTCCCAGAGAGCTACCTGGATCCACACTAGAATTTCTGTGAGTGAGAAATAACTCTTATTATGACGTGCCACTGAAGTTTTGAGTTGTTTTGAGGATGGCATGCACTAGTTTAACTTGACTCAGGTACCTAAACCTTTTTGGTAATGATAGTTAATACTATTATTAACACAGTGTTACTTTTTATTTAAAAATATAGGTCCTTGGGAACCAGCAGTTAGCGTAATGGCTATGTCGCTGGACTCCCACATAGTTGACCGCGGTTCGCATCTCGGACCCGGTGGCTTACAACTCACGCCGGGCGCGTGTGCGTGTGTGCCCAAGATCCCGAGAGGAGAATGGAGGAGAAGGGATTGCGGCGTGACCATCCCCCCTGGGGGGTGATTTCTCGCTTTATGTCTCTACGTCTCTCTCTGTCTGTCTGGCGAGCGCACGCGCCCTATAGCGAAAAAAACCTCTCCAAAAAAAAAAAATATATATATATATATATAGGTCCTTTGGGCCAACAGGTGTTCTGGAGTTTAAGTTGCAGGATTCCACATGGTTTGACTTATGGACCTGGTGGCTTGAAGATCACATTGACTGGGTGTGTGCTCAAAATCCCAAGAGGAGTCTGGATAAGGGACTGTGGCGTGACATTTCCGTCTAGGGGGGTAATTTCTTTCTCTTTCTCTCTCTCCACCTCCATCTCTCTCTGGTGAGCACAGATGTCCTATAACAAAAACTATTAAAAAAGGGAAAAAACGGGTTTCTGAATGAAAGTGTCATTTTTATATATTTTATATACACTTTATATGAGTGTGTTAAAATTATAGTGATTCAGAGAATGTTTGGGGTTGTCTTCAACTAAATGTTATACTATTTAGTATTCACTTTGTCTTAGTATATTCTTATTAACTTGTTATCATGTTTTCCTTAAGTACAATTCTCGCATTAATATGGATTTTTTCAAACCAAACTAATCTCCTCAAAAGCAATTACTGCATTATTTTGTGGAAGTATACCTATAAACTAAAGATGGGAAACATTATGTTATTTCAGTGTTTTCTTTTCAGTGATGAAGCCTTCCCCAGAGCTTCACTCTTGAGCTTTTGACACTAAACCCAGAAATTGAACATCATAGCAAATTCTCAACAAGATCATTATCTTCCATATAAAGCTCCACAGTATTATCACTTTAATATAAACACACATGCTTTTTAGTCCTTTGTTTCTGGATGGTTTAATTTAAGTACCCACATATTGCATACTTCCTAATTGCACTTTAATCTGAAATCTACATGGAGAGAAACCACCAAATAATGTTAAAATATGAATCGTATTCACATGTGAGATCTACTATGGACATTATTTTTGGGACTCTATCACAGATATTATTGCTTTATTAGGCTTAGTTACAGTTCATATAAAAAGTCTGAACCTGAGCAAATTGAAACTTATGTAAATTGGAATAGGGGGATTATGTAAAATAAAATTAAGAAAATATCTAACAAGGAGCTTTAACACTCTTGTTCTCTAGGGACTTTGAGCCTGGATAAGAGACATAGAACAAAAAACAGAAATGTGGAATAATTTTTGAGGCTTTATACGTTTAGAAGTTTCACATAAAATCAGCAATTATTTTATTTCTGAGTAGAAAGATCATAAAATTTAACTCTCAGCATACTGATCAAATTCAGGAGATGAGAAAGTTAAGATTCATGTGAAAGATTTTCTTTTTCTTATCTCTAAATTTCATTAGGGATGAATATCATCAGGGACTGATCCCGCCTTCCACCTTACTGGATCTCTGTAGGTGTCTGGATGTTGACTGCTCTAGTGAAATGGCTTGTGGTGGGAAGGGCATACTCTGTGGAGCTGAAAGACTGGGAAAAAAGATGGAAAAAGAGAAGCTAATGAAGGGCCAGGCCAGAATTATTGGGTTGGACTGAGGTGCCTACAGGAGTGCCTCTTATCAGAACTCTGGGCACCCATGAAATCAAGGTAGTTAGCACACTAGAGAAAAGGGTAGAGTAAATTCAGCAGGTAGCACAAACCATCTGCTTCAACCATTAACGGTAGTTTGCCTATCTGTAAAAATGTTCAGTGGTGGGTACAGGACTCACAGTGATTGGTAAAGAATAAGGAACGAAAGGAGTAAGAGGCAAAGCAAAAGCATGAGGGTATACCTGAGACATGCGTAGATGCATTCCATCTTCTTGTGCTCCCCAGAGCACTGCACGTAGGAGTGCTGGAGGGAGATGGACTTGTAGTTTACTGGTTTGTTGTTTGCATGTGTTCCCCCAATTTCATGTACTGAAATTTGGCTGCTATAGGATTAAGTGGGTGAAAACTTAATCCAACTATGATGTTAAAAGGCCTTAGAGAGGAGATTAGGGTTCAGGTCATCAGAACAGAGCCTCCATGACTGAAGTCTGGTGGGTTTATGAGGAGAGAGAATAAGACACAGACAAACAGACACATGAATTCCTACTCTGCTGTCTTGCTGTGTGGTCCATGAGCAAGAAGACCCTCACTAGATGTGGCCCCTGGACCTTAGATTTGTAAAGCATAATTGAATAAATTTCTTTCATTTATTACTTTATTTCTTCCATGAAAGAGAGAGAGAAAAAAGCACCTTCAACAATATCTTTATACTGCTATCTACCTTCAGTTTCAGCTGACCCTGACCATGGATATGCATGTGTTGGGGTGTACAGGGAGGCAGGGGTAGGCCAACACAGAACCTTCTCATGGTGAGTCTTTATGTTACTGCTGCACCATTGTTTGGTCCAAACCTCTGTTGTTACCATTTATGTTGTTACCATTTATGTAGTTTCAGGGATTAGCAATAAAAGGGATTAGAACACAAAATATTATTTTATATGTCTATCCATACAGTCTTATTAATGCAGTTTGGAATAATATTTAAGAATTTTGGCTCTAAAGTCAAACTGCCTAGCTTGGTATTCTAGAATCACTAACCAGCTATGGGGCCTTGGGACAGGTTAATTAAATTTTCTCTGCCTCAATCCCCTTATCTATTAAATGAGGATAATAGAAGTAGTACCTATCCCCTAGATCGTGTGATTATTAAATAACGTAAATACACTGCTGGGTATATAAGTAGTATTTGATGTAGATGCTAATCATATTTTATTATTACCATGAAATAAATGCCATTCTTCTGACAGAGAATTAAACAGAAAATGTACCCCTGTACACAGGTCTATTTTTATTATGTGAGTGCTATGGATGTTATGAGCATCAATATGGTTCATGTTTCCATTTTGATTTTGAATTTTGAGAATCTTGGGGAAAATTTACTAGACTTGATACAACATATTTTTAATTAATAAAATTTCTTCTTTTGTTTGCCTATTCTTGCTTCTACACCCTGCCTTACTTTCTCTTAGCTAATGCATTTCTCTATGCATCTTTGAATCCTTTGGGGAGAGTAAGGTGATATTGATTTTGTTTGGTGTAGAAGGTTTGCAATGAGTCATGATGAAAATCCCACCTGGCTAGATATCAGAGATTGGAAAACTCCACAAATCAAGCAAAGGAAGCAAACAGAGAGGGAAAGAGGTTAGTAAAAATCTTTAAATATTGGAGGATAATAATAATATTGGAAAACAATTCTGGTATCAGTGTTTAAGAAGTAGAATGGAAAGGACCCTGAAATCAGGAAACCAGGTAGGTTATGAAAGATCATATCTGAGGTTATGAATGATTAGATTCCAGTATTTTTTTATAGGAATGAGGAAGAGAGGGTAAACAGATGGAGATAAAATTGAATGGACTTAAAAAATGGAATATTTGAGACAAGAAAGTAAGGGTGGTCAGACATGTGAGAATATTTTCCTAAGTAATAATTAATGATCAGCAGGCAGTTTTGCAGAGCTTTCTAAAGGAAAAGCAAAACATTATTAGATATACAGATAACTCTCATTTAAAATCTGTACTTTCAAAGATGTCCTTGTAGTGTAGTAGTTAAGAGATCCAGATCCCAAAAGGCTGACTCCGGTTTGAATTATGGCTCTAGAGACTTGAGAAACATACTGGGAACAGTGTGTACATGCCCCAAATCCTGGCAGCAATGAAGACCTTAGGAAAAGGGACTGCAGTGTGACCACACACCATTGGGAGTGATCTCTCTCTTTTTCTTTTTTTTGGAGAGATTTTTGCTATAGGGCGCGTGCGCTCGCCAGACAGACAGAGAGAGACAGAGAGACAGAATGCGAGAAATCACCCCCCAGGGGGGATGGTCATGCCGCAATCCCTTCTCCTCCATTCTCTTCTTGGGATCTTGAGCATGCATGCACACGTGCCTGGCGTGAGTTCTAAGC
>JAKSZU010000006.1:79368963-79406463 GCA_026018925.1 Tupaia tana
GCTGGCTCCTGCAATCTGCCTTTTTTTGTTTTTATTTTAAGGGGAATTATTTTATTTAACTTTATTTGTTTATTTATTTATTTACTTAAATTTGACCAGAGACAGACAGAATGAAAGAGAGAGAGAGAGGGGGAAAGTGAGAAAGCAAGCCACCAAGCCCAGGACTCGAACTGAGGCTGACCATGTGGGAGTCCAGCGCCTTTAACCATCACATCACCTACAGGCCCCAGCAATCTGCCTTTTAAGACAAGTAAAGAGAGTGATGAAAAATGAACAGCACATCATTGTACTTTATTCTGAGGTGTCGATCAAGCCCTTCCTCTTCCTGACTGAACCGAATGTGAAAGATCAGGATTCAGACTGATCATGCATACGGCTGCCGTGGAAAATTCAGGTCAATATCTAAATTAAAACGCTTTTCCCATTGACGTGAATTTACCTGCCAATGCCTAGAACTGGGAAGACATAGCCTAGTGCATTTTTTCTTACTCTTAGCAACAGGAGGAATGTATATGGAAAGAGGAAAACTAGGAGGAAGAAAAAAAAAAAAAAAAGAAGTACATCTCTAGCCAAGGTACATTTTCTTTCTGCTGTGGAATCATCCTCATTCTGAGTATACTTGCAACGCTGCCAGATACAAAATGGAATCGAGGGCAGACAGAGTCTTAACAGGTGTTGGTACAAACTCCAAGCTTCAAAGGGGCTTGCGTTTCACTGCCAAGAGGATTGATGCAGATGTACACTTTGGCTTCTTTAGACACGAGTGGCCTAAATTCTCTTTCTTGAGAAAAGTTTGTGAATTTATTCCATGCTAAAACCTACTGTTATCTGACCAGCAAGGCAACATTTCTCCCTTAGACATGGTCTCTTGTCATGAAATATTCAAACAAAAGACAGGCAAGGTTTTGATTTTTAATGATTCCATAAAACACGCTTTGTGCTGTGTTTTTGGGTTACTAGTGCTGCAGTTGTTGGATTCAAGAGCCTGACTTCTTAATGTGTGTCTGTCTTTCTCTCTCCTATGTCACTACTCTGAGAGGCTTGTGAAGCTCAGGCTCGGGGCTTTCATACTTGATAGGGCTGAGCCTTCCCCAGTTACACAGGTAAATCACCTGCAGCTAGGAGCACTCTTCTCAAAAGGTGAAATTTATTCCACGCTGTAGAGTAGAAGCTCATCTCTGTAAATAATTTTATTATGCTCCTTTATAAACATTTTGGTAGAAGAAAATTCCTGGTTTAACTCAATAACGTATTATACTTTCCCTGCCCCACGAATTAGATGGATTATGGTGGCAGGTGAGATTGATAATACATAGATCTGTGTTATGACAGCCATTGTTTTAGTGCCAAGCTGAAGAGAAATGCTTCCTTAAATGTATCATTGTATAAAATATTGACCTAGAGAACTTCATTATTCAAGCTGGAAAGACAGTCACTACTTAACAGTAATAAACTGTTTCTGTGTTACATTGAGAATACTTCGGGAAATATGAGAGTTGTCAAATCTCTTGAAAATCCTGTCTTTATAGTACACATGACACTAAAGCTATAGCTGTATTTTCTGCTAATAAAAGCAAAGGCACAGACAGATGTGAAGGATATCACGGTGCACTGACAAGAAACCAAGAAAAATGAAGACCTGGTTGAGGAGTCGGAAAGACACAGGCCAATGACCTTGGAAAGCTTTACTCTTTCGAGATGTTTTTGTTCTTGTAAGAGCAAAGATAATGCTGCATTAGTGTGAAAAATAAAATAAACCCGGGGCTCTAAACTGAACACATTTTATGAAAAACATCCTGAAGTGTCTCTTAACAAAAAGTCACGTGAGATAACATAAAAATAAAAGATGCTGAATACCAGCCAGAATATCTTAGAAAAGAAAAGACATTTTAGAAGGCTCCAAACATGATATACAGAAGTGAAAATGTGTTTTTAAAAAATGACAGGTTGAACAAGGATGCTATTTCTTTCATTTGTTAAATAAGAAAAATCCTTGCCTCTGATTAAGTTTAAGATCTCCTCTCTCCGACTGTAGCAATGTTCATAAAGTTATCTCCCCCTTTTATGAAAACTGTGATTAATGTGGCTTAAAAACACAAACAAACAAACAAAAATACCTTATATGCCTTTTTGAATTGTTATTATAGTAACCTCCTATTTGTCTGGTAACTAATCTACCAAAATTAAAGAAGAATCAGAAGGCTTCTGCATATAAGAAAAATGCTAATTAATGTTCAGTGTGACTAGTTGTCCTCAAGTGTGATGTTAATAATTAAAGAGTATTCATTATAATTGTAGTGACTGGTTTTCTTTCATTCTAAGTTTTGAAATTTAGAAGACTATGGTAATGCTTACTTATTTAAAATATCAAAACAAGGCTGGCCCCTTTCTGCACTGGTTAAGGAAGCCAGATCCCCCAGGGCCAAGAGTGGTTTGAATCCTGGTCCTGGTGGCTTGAAAACCATGCCAAATGCATGTGTGTTCATTCTCAGGATTCCTGATGGGAAGGAAGAATGAAGGAAAGGAGATTACAATGTGACCCTACCCATTAAGGAATACTTTCTTTCTCTCTCTCTTTCTCTGGAAAACCTATGTGCCTTCTGGCAATTAAAAAAAAAAAAAAAAAGACTATTCAATTTAACATGATAAAAATAGATAATTTTATTTCTAAATTTTTTCAGGAATCTAAAGTTTTTTTTGAAGTTTTTTTTAAAGCTTTATTTTAAAAATAATACCTACAAGTAACAGTAAGAATTGTGTAATTATTTTTTAAAATAATTATGATAAACTATGAAAAAGTAATTGAAATTTTAATTTCTGGGAATTATTTTCTGGTGGCTAGACATAGGAAAAATTTTTATTTTTCATTAAGGAGCATAAAGTTTTCACTTGAAACATCATGCGTGAGTCCTGGCTGCTCCAGCAAAGTCCAACACTTAACATATATATGTAGCTAATACTGCACTATGTTAGAAAAGATTCCATGTCACTCTTCCTTTCCGAACCATTATTCTGATTTTTAATCCTATAATAAAGAGGAATATGGCTTAGTTGCCAGAGATGTTAAAATTTAGTTTTAGGCAAGAAGGAGGCACTTAGTGGCAGTGAAGTAGCTGACCTGTGCACTACGTGAGGACCATCCTGCATTAGAGAAGAAACGCTGGGAAATCATAACCATGACCTCTCTTGCAGATGGCAAACAGGTTTTCCTCAACTACCTTTCCCCTGGGTTACTTGATTTAAAATAATACCATCAGACTTGGTTCCAGGATGCTTTACTTTAGCAGTAGAAGTAGAACCCTGGTATCGAGGGTTTTTCACTTCGTTTTCATTGTTGATTTAAAGATAGTCAGTCGGGACCAGCAGATAGTGTAATGGTTACATTGCCAGACTCCCAGATGGCCGACCGAGGTTCACGTCCTGGACCCTGAAATGTGAAACTCACACTGTGTGTGTGTGTATGTGCATGCCCAAAATTCTAAGAGGAGAATGGAGGAGAAGGGATTGTAGTGTGGCCGTCCCCCCAGGGGAGTGATTTTTCACTTTATATCTGTTTCCAGCAAGTACACAAGCCCTATAGCAAATTTGCCTCTAAAATAAATAAATAAATAAATAGAATAAGTCAAATGGATATTTTTTTTAAATCTTGTTTTATAAAGATACATAATCCCAATCATGTCCAGTCCATTCTCACACTTACCTGGCATATTGACATTAAGGCGATAGAAAAAGGTTTCTGTTAAAGTAACAAAATCAGGATCTCTTTCCTTTGATTTTTCTCCACTCACAGAACGCACAGCCTTGTTTTATGCCTTAACAACAGACCCTAGTTCTTTAAATGGCATCCACCTATTCTTTTTTTTTTGGAGAGGTTTTTGCTATAGGGCGCGTGCGCTCGCCAGACAGACAGAGAGAGACAGAGAGACAGAAAGCGAGAAATCACCCCCCAGGGGGATGGTCACGCCGCAATCCCTTGTCCTCCATTCTCCTCTCGGGATCTTGGGCACGCATGCACCCGCGCCCAGCGTGAGTTTAAGCCACCGGGTCTGGGACGCGAACTGCGGTTGACTACGTGGGAGTCCAGCGACATAGCCATTACGCTAACTGCTGGTCTCAGCATCCACCTATTCTGAGGGCCAAGAACAAAATGAACAAAACCACTGGGTTCTGGGGTGAGATTAGAAAAGAGTTAGGTAAAGGAACTGATTATTCCTTGGAGAAGTGAGAGAGAAAGGGAGGAAGAGAAGAGATGGAAAGGAACAAAGGAGGGCCTTGTGGGATAGGGCTGTGGAATACAGTGGAGACACTGCTCTTAGATTCCCACTTAACAAATACTATGGCTTGGGACTCGTGACGCAAACTGCAGCCACCCACTGCCCTGTGTATTTTATTTCATGTATAGAGTTGATCTTCTGTTAAGATCCTTTGATTATAGGCTATAGTCTCTAACGTTAAGGATACATTTCTGGGACTAGACAGACATAATTTTGTCTAGGTTAGAGAAGGAAGAAGTAGATTAGGGTTTACAGGTTTTTTCGTTTGTTTGTTTTGGAGAGGTTTTCGCTGTAGGGTGTGTTCACTCACCAGAAAGACAGAGAGACAGAGAAACAGAAAATGAGAAATCACGCCCCACGAGGGATGGCCACACCGCAATCCCTTCTCCTCCATTCTCCTCTCAGGATCTTGGGCACGCACGCACACATGCCCAGCATGAGTTTAAACCACTAGGTCCAGGACTCGAACCGCAGTTGACTACATGGGAGTTCAGTAACATAGCCATTGTGCCAACTGCTGGTCCCTTGGATTTACAGTTTTAAAGTAAGGGGAAGCAGGGGAAGGAAGAAAGTGCACTGGTTTTCTCTGTGCTTATCTCTTTCATTGGATTTCCTTTTGCATTCAAAGATGAAACTAACAAAGTCCTGGATACAAACTAGCACCTGTGTTAAAATGAACTGCATGAGGTGGTGTTCTTAAATCAGAACCTGGGGGAAGAGCATCTGTAAAAAATAGAAATTATGGTAATTAGTACAGATGAATGTGCAACTCACAAAACCAACATTCTCAGATTGGTTTCTAAATGAAAATGCCAATTTACTGATTTGTACAGACATTGGAAACAGCCCAGTATAATGAGAAAACATTGGTGTTCACTGAGCTTGGGATCCTATTCCAAGAATTGAAGCAATTGAAAAACTTAATTAATATTGAAAAATCTGCTCTGTGGATGTCGCTCTAGGAGAATATGTGTTTTTACTCCAACTGACATCCTAAACAATGATTTCCTAACTAGAGTACTTTGAGAGTATGTGTCAGTCCATGGCAAAACCATAGATAAATATGGTGCATTGCCAGAGTACCAATTTTACTAGAAGATTTTATTTTATTTTTTTAAGAGAGATTTTTGCTATAGGGCATGTGTGCTTGGCAGAGAGAGAAGCAAGAAACCACCCCCCCCCCCCCCCCAGGGGATAGCCATTCTTCAATCCCTTCTCCTCCATTCTCTTTCCAGGATTTTGGGCAAGCACACACATGTCCCTGGTGTGAGTTTATTTATTTATTTATTTTCTGGAGAGGTTTTTGCTATAGGGCACGTGTGCTCGCCTGACAGACAGAGAGAGACAGAAAGACAGAAAATGAGAAATCACCCCCCCCCCCGGGGGGGATGGCCATGCCACAATCCCTTCTCTTCCATTCTTCTCTCAGGATCTTTGGCACGCACGCACACGTGCCCGGCGTGAGTTTAAGCCACTGGGTCCGGGACTCGAACCGCGGTCGACTACATGGGAATCCAGCGACAAAGCCCTTATGCTAAATGCTGGTCCCCCTGTTGTGAGTTTTAAATGGCTAGAACAGGAACTCAAACCATGGTCAACTACATGGGAGTCCAGTGATAGAACCAGTATGCCGTCAGCTAGCTTGGAAGATTTTATTCTTGATCAGGACTTATTAAACCATTTAAGTATCTTGACATTAAAGCTACACGATTATGTATAGCGTACACAGAGGACTGCAAAATCCAAGTAAATATTTTAAAATAAAACATAAAATAAAATTTTCTTTAGAAGAGAGCCTGTATGTCAAATGAAAGAATGTGGTCCAGATTGGATTGTGTAACAAGATTTCGTTGCCTCTCTTCCTAGTAACTACTACTGAGATAGTTTGTGGAGCATCTTCTGTCTGAATTGAAGCTGCACTCTATATCTCTGTGGTGAGAGACACACAGACAGGTCCTGTCCCTCAACACACCTCCGGACAAGCTCATTGCTGACCACTGTCCGTTTGTGCTCATCTTTACAGCCTCATTTATTCTGTTTTCATTTCACATGTGTAACTTTCCTAAATTTATGGCTTATTTTACATTGATTACATTTGAGGTTGGCTGCTTCCTGATGATATATAAAGGGCACCTTAATCTGACAAATAACCTGTTTCTGAATCACGATGCAGGCTGAGTTACTTTGTGAAAGGTTTCCGGCTCCATATCTGTTATGTAGATTTCCATCCACAACAATTACATGGAATGGACCATTTTGTCCTGAGTGTTTTTATATTTTCCATACCCTTGTCTTTACCATGTTTTGACCTAGGTTTTCAGATAACATTGCTTTTCAGCTTTTGCTCTTTATCTTCAAAAACATACTTTTTAAATGGGTCTCACCTTGAAAAAGTCTAAATAGAAGAAAAACTCTTCAGCCAGCCCCATAGCCTATATATAGTTAAGGGACCTGAATCACACATATCTTACCATGGTTTTAATCCAAGCCTTAATGACTTGAAAAAGATGGAAAAGCCCTCTGAAGAAGAAGTAGATGTGTTAATCCATCTACATAACTATTTAGATCAAAAATTATGTTTTAGTCTTTATGAAATCACATAATGTGATCAAAAATCCAAAAATTTGTAGCCTAGAGGGCAGCAGTTGTATGAGTTCAAGGAAATCTATTTGTTGTGGTCTTTGCTGGGTCTGTGTGTGTATATGTGGCTTCTTAAAAATACTTTTCATGACTGAAATTATGCTCAAAGTAATTGCAAAGTGGATAGTATGGTTAATGAAAAAAGATGGGTAGGAAAGATAGCATACAAAGTGTGTGTTCTACTGAAAATGATATTCTAGCTGTTTTCCTCTCTGCCTCCTCCACCATTCGCATATTATCTATTTACTTCCAATTTTAAAGTCAAGGTAGGTATTCATTTTTGTTTCTTTTACATTATTCTTATGAGAATGTAAGTTACAGACAAGTGGGACTTTTTTTTTTTTAATGCTATTGTTACCACCTAGAACACTACTTGATAACTCTCATTACATTTTTTAAAATTTAATTTACTACAGGGCACATGTGCTCACCAGTTAGAGACAGAAAGAGAGAGAGAGATAGAGAGAGAGATAGACAGAGAGATAGAGAGAAAGTAAGAAAGCACCTCCCATGGAGGATGGCCATGTAACAATCCCTTCTCCTCTGGTCTCCTCTTAGGCTTTTGAATGTGCATGCACATACACCTTGCTGTTTTCTAAGCCTCCAGGTTGGGACTTGAACTGCATATTCAGCCATGTGGGATTCACCACACCACTGGCTGGCCCAGCACATATTTTTTTTAACTTCAGTACTATTGACATTTCGATCTGGAGAAGTCTTTGTATTTTTCTTTTGATGGTGGTAACGGTGGGAAGGTAGTGGCTGTTCTGTGCACTGTCAGATATTCAGCAGCCTCTTAAGTTCCTGCCCTCTAACATCAATAAAAACCCCTCCCATTCTCGCCAACCAAGTTGTAACAAACAAAACTTTCTCCAGACATTGCCAAAAACACCAGGAGGAGGATGTATAGTAAAATCACCCTTGATTAAGAGTCACTGGTTTAATAGAAGTAACGGATCTAAGCCTGATCTCCTTCCCTTGTAGAGACATAAAAAGCAGAACCAAAGAAACTAGCTTAAAGGGCTAATGGAAATTCACAGATAGACCATATACTTTTACAGTGGTTGGAAATGCTGTAGGACTAAGGCAATACAAACCACAAATGTGGGTTGAAGTATAACCTGGACTAATTTAGAATGCTAACATTCCCAGAGCGCTGCGACTCTTTGTTCTAGAGGTGATGCTTTAACAGGAATAACTGTGGCTATTTTACCTCTGCTCATGTATTTTTTTCTGTTCAGTTGAACCATAGCAGAATATCAGTTCTCCAACTCTTTAGACAGGGAGGTGCTTTCATACTTACTGACAAAAAAACAAACAAACTACCATGAGAGGTCATTCTAAGCAACACGGCTTAAATACACATGAATGTGCCCTCTTCCCACTTGTTAAGTTCTTGGACAATTTTTTACTCTTCGGATTAGTGAGATATTAGTATATGCAATTACAAATAAACTGAGGGTGTAAGAAAATTTTACTGGGGCCAGATAGTGGTGCAACAGTAACGGAACTCTCTGTGACACTGACTTACATTTGGAAAGTTCCAGTTCACATCTAGAGTCTCTCTGAACATGACCTGGGGCTGGCTAAAGCTGGGAGGATAGCACAGTGTGACGACTCTGTTAGAGTGCCTGTCACTCTGCCATCCTTTCTCTGTCTCTTTTGTTCATGAAATACACACACACAAAAGAAAATTAAAAAAGAAAGTTACAAGTATTAATGAACGATAATCTATATGAAACAAAGACAAAAAAAAACAAAACAACATTTATCAAAGCCTACTAAGTTACACTTGCTTTATTCACATTATCGTATTTAAATACTGCAGTACAATTGTTTGTCTAAGGTCAAATAGCAAGTAAGTGATGCATTTAAAATTTGAATCCAGGTCTATCTACTTTAAAGCCAAAGTTCTACCACCTTATCAAGGACATGAGTTAGCGAATATTTCTAAATAATGTTTCGTAATTACAAAGTGATGGACCCCAAACAGTATTACTTTAATCCCACTATGATACTCTCAATATAATAAACACTTCAGCAATTAAAATATTAATGTGTGCAATTCCACTTGGTACTAATAGATCAAGCGTAGAGCAAACAAATATCGTTTGTATTTTGCTTCAGCATTTTTCTATTTATGTAATCTAAGCACAGGCAAATTCATGCAGGGATCTATCTAACTATATTAATTTATGGTTGATTTAAACATTTTGTCTAGAATAATATACTGCCCTACCTTTCTTCCCCTTATTCTTTTCTTTAACTCTTAGTGAGAAATTAATCATTCATTTATGTGCCATTCATTCATTTATGTACATTTTATTAACTCAAGTAATGCATTAATTTCTATAACCGACTAGGCAGAGATAAGATTTTAGACCTTTGTAAGTAACCTGAGGGTGAAAGAATTTAGCTAATCTCTTGAAATTTATCAGCTAAGGCAACATCCAGCATTATAAATTAGAAAAGTGGAATTAATTTGGTACTCTTCAGACATGTGAAAACAAAGTTATAGCTATTACATGTGCATCTATCCAGAGGTTATTTGGAGATAAAGTACAATAACAAAAAATAACTAAGGGGTGGACTATGGTACAGCAATAATTCAACAACCTGTGAGACTGGCCCACATAGGAAGGTTCCAAGTTCATGTCCAGGGGCCTCCTTGAAAATGCTGGACACACAAGTGCCTAAGATCCAGGGCTAGCTGAGGCCAGGGATGGATGATCAGCGTAAAAGGACCGTGTTGGGCATGCCTGTCTCTCTATTGTTGTATACCTTTCTCTTCATCTATCTGTCTCTCTTACTTATGGTAGAAAAAAGAAAGACTAAAAAAAACCAGACAGAAGCCAACAGGTGGCATGGTGGTTAAGGTGCTGGACTCTGACATGGTCAACCATGGTTTGAGTTCTGGACTTGGTGGCTTCGGAATCACACCAGACACATGTCTGTGCATGCCCAAAATCCTGAGAAGAGACTGGAAGAGAAGGTATTGCAGTGCAGTGTGGCCATTGTTTCTGAGGGGGTGATTTCTCACTTTCGTTTTCTCTGTCTCTCACTGTCTCTCTCCATTGAGCACACATGTCCTATGCCAAAAACCTAAAAAACAAAAACAAAACAAAAGACAGTAAAAATTTTATGTTTAAACAATTTTTTCCAAGTTCTTCCTATTCCTATGTATTATTTAATGTTTTCGTGTGAAAAAAAAAAAAACTATAGGAAAGATGCATAGGATGATCAATTTATGTTTTATATTTTCTTGAGAACATAGGCTGTGGTATTTGTTGATTTATGATATTTCTTGTAAGTTCCTTGATAAAGTATCTTATTGCAATTAAATGAGTTTCAAGGGGCTAACTTTACAAACTTCCTTGTTTTAAGGCTCTGACACTCATTTCTTTTCGCTGACTCTGATTCTTGTATGGTGCCAAATCCCTATCAATTAAACCAAACCATCTGACTTTTGTAAAAAAGTATTTTAAAAAATATGTTCACAGGTGGCAATAATTTAAACATTTTTGTGATTTATAGGCTTCCTCTTTCAATTTTTCAAATGTCTTTTCATCATAATTTTCCACCAATTTGAAATTTTAAAAATCAGTTAAGTATTTTGTAGGTTTATTACAGCTTCATTTTATATCCTTATCTATCCCTGTATATATTTAGTCAGTTAATAAAATATTGATGTTTTCAGTACTTTGAAATAACAGAGATATTTGAATTTTGTTGGGGATTAAGAATAATCTGACATTTGGGACCAGCAGATGGTGCACTGATTATGTCATTGGACTCCCACATTACTGACTGCAGTTTGAATCCTGGACCTGGTGGCTTGAAATTCATGCTAGGCTCATGTGCATGTGTACCCAAGATCCCAGTAGGAGAATGTAAGAGTAGGAATTGTGGCATGGCCATTTCCCCTGGGGTGTGACTTCTCACTTTCCTTCTCACTCTCTCTGTGAGTGAGAGCCCACATGACGTAAGGCAAAAACCTCTAAAAAATTAAAAATAATAATCTGATATTTTAACATACTTTTGAAATTGGTTGAAACTATCAGTGAAGTTTCTGTTTAAATATTTGGGTATGAACAAGGTATCTGTGAATAACCTTAACTTTCTGGCAGGGATATTATTTGTAGATGATGTGTTTTAATTTTCAAACTCATATCAGAGATAGAGGAATATCTGATGAAGATTTCTTTTTTTTTTTTTTTTCAAAAACTATAGCAATAGTCTGATAGAGGCATTACATTCTTGTAGACACTGCTTTTGTGTTTTTAAACCAAAGGACATAAGGAAAAAGGAAGGCTCTTTCTACTTCTGTTGAGATAATCCAAACACAAATGGACATATATAATAAAAATTCTAAATTATTGATTTATATTATATTTGTAATTGATAGAAATCCCTGTACTCCTCTGAAATTCTGGTAGAGGATGGACATCAATTCTTGTTTTTAGTGCTTATTTCCAGAATGTTTATCACATAATATTTTGAGTCATCACTGGCATTTGGGAAGATGTTTAGATTTTATCAGAGAGTAAACACATGATATTATAAATCAAAAGTTTAGTTACAGTCTTCTAGACATTTTTCAGATATAAATGTAAAAATTGTATCAATAACAACTCAACAACAAAGGTTAAATTAGTGGATTCTAATAATTTCATATTTCACAAAGTAGGAAGGATATTAGTTTTACATTGTGCTGATATACTTGTCAATACAGAAAGTTTTATGTCCTATTTTCAACATACTGCTGAAGTAGATAAACTAAAGTTAAGAAAAACATTATAGTGAAACAGTTGGATAATAAAAGTGGCTATCAGTCTTGCGTACATACTAGTAATAATTATTTTTATCTACCCCTTCATTCCTCTCAATAGTTCTACAAAGAAGATATTATTGTCCCCACTTAAAGAGAAGAAAAAAAAGGCCTCTAAAATGTAAATACTATTATTATCTTGTTTTACTCATCGGCAACTTGCTCAATAGCACTTAGCTAGAAAGCAGAAGAGCTGGTCTCTGAACCCTGGTAGACTGACTCTCGAAATGGCGAAACCATCACACTCTCAATGATGGAGGGCTTAGGAATGTACGTCAATTGAGCAGAAGGGAATAACTGCTGATAAAGTTGTTTGCAGAGAAAAAGAATTGATATGAATGAGTCCAACTTTGACTGTAGTTCAGCTAAGATAAGCTTTACAATTCCATCTAGTCCTGGGTTTCTATGATTTCTAAGAATTTATTTTATATTAGTTCAATAAAATATTATTTGCATTTTTCTCCTTTATTTACTTACTTTTTCAAGCTTACACATCTCTTTGTTCATGTACCTAAGGTATCCCTTGCATTACCAGATGCAGGTGAGCTGTATGCCTTGTACAAGACTGCAAAAGGATCTTTTCTGATCTCTCTCTCTCTCTCTCTCTCTCTCTCTCTCTCTATATATATATATATATATATATATATATATATATATATTTCCTGTATATTCCATGTCTTAGCAATCATGAATATTGTCACAATAAATAAAGATTCACAGGTGCTTTTCTGACTGAGTGTTCTCCTGTCCATTGGGTAGATACACAGGAGTGGAATTGCTGGATCTCATGGTAGTTCTATTTGAAGGTCTTTGTGGAAACTCTGTATTGTTCTCCACAGTGGCTTGACCATTTTACCTTCCCACCAAAAATGTAGGAGAGTTTTCCTTTCACCACATCCCTGCCAGAACTTATTATCATTTTTTTAATCTTAATTTTAGTTGACAGTTTATATATGTGTGTATATGTGTGTGTGTGTGTATATATATATATATATATATATGTGTGTGTGTGTGTGTGTGTGTGTGTGTATATATATATATATATATATATATGAGATATCGTGTGTGTGTGTGTATATATATATATATATATATATATATATATATTTATATAATTTTTGAATCATGAGAACTGTTTGATTTAACCATCCTCTAAAGATGGTAGGCCATGGTCATGGCTTCAGACTCTGGAATCATATCTTGTATTATTACAGAATAATTCACTCTTTCCACGAATATCATTTAAAAGCTTAGAAATTGCATAAAAATGAATTTAGAGAATCTGAAAGATTTTTAAAAATGTTGAAGATTCTTTAAATGTATCAACTGCTTCAAGAGTAAATACAATTGAAATTATTCTGATAATTTTATTTTATTAGGCTTCTTAAAATATTGATAAGAGGCTGACGATTTTTCTTCTTATCAATAAAGCTAATGTATGTGTTTGTACAATTAATATTTATTAACTTTATATTCAAGAAGAGGAAGAGAAGCAAAAAGTTATAATTTCAGCAAGTATTTCTTAAGGACAAATAAAACTGAAGGTTTGGGTTGTTAAAATCATGTCAGAGACCAGCAGATGGCATGGTGGTTAAGACACTGGACTTCCACATGGTTTACCATGGTTTGAATCACAGACCTGGCAGCTTGAAAAACACACATCTGTGTGCATGACCAAAATCCCAAAAGGAGAATGGAAGAGGAGGATTGTAGTGTGATCATACACCCCCCCCTCCCTCCAAGGATGATTTTTCACTTTCCCCCTCACTTTATTTCTCTCTTTCTGGTAAGCACATGAGCACTATGGCAGAAACCTTAAAAAAAAAAAAAAAAAAAAGACTGCAGAGGATAGAGTCTATGGCGCAGCAGTTAAGAGCTGCACAGGGGCAGCTGAATCCCACTTGGCCAGTTCAAGGTCAAGTTCCATCCCCACTGGCTTATCATCAGATATATGGGCTTGCCTTTGGACTTACTAGGGATGGGGAATTGGAGTAAAAAGGATTGTGGAGTGACTAGGCTCCATTTGGGGGCAGCTTTCTATGTCTCTCATTCTTATGCTTGGGAATAAGACTCTGACTTTTTTTTTCCCCCGTTAAAATCATCTCAGAAGAATCAAATATCTTAGAAATTAAGGATACAAGCACCCAAGAGGCACAGAAGTAAGGAGAAGACAGGAACATTCCTGGTTCTTCTTGGGCTTTCTTACTGCTTTGTTCTTTGATCCAGAACAGCACAATCAGGTCTCTGATTTAGCTTTGGGATCAGCTCACATGAGAAGAAGCAGTATTTTTGCAATGAAACATGAATTATGTATCTAGACCATTACATAGCTTATTTGACATCCTTCAGGGAGCTATGAGTCCATCAGTTTGTTTGAGAAAGCTAAGACATGGGTCCTGCTAATAAGTTTATAGTATTCTTAAAATCTTAATTTTAGTTGACAATTTAAAACTTAAAGTATTCAATATATCAATTCTTACAGATCCTAAGCTTTGTTGTTTACTCAAAGGTTTCCTTAAATTATGTACACATTTCATTTTTTTCCTTCTTCCTTTGATCATGCTATCAAACTCTTTATCTGTTTTTTACTTACTATTCCTGGGAACTTCAGTATATTTATGCTTTTGTATTTTGATAGGCAGATGTTATTCTTCAAAAAGTAAAAAAGCACCAGTACCATATAAGTATTAAATATAGTCTTCAAAGTGGTTTTATAAAATGATGACATGGCAGATCAATAAATGTTTTCTAAATGTCTAGCTTTTAAACTTTCCAGACTTATGCAAATCTCATAAATGGTTCTTTTTTGTAAATCAATACCTAATTTTTGTTACAGTTGAGGAGAGGTTGCACATAGGCATAAGCTTTAATCAAATTGTCGGTTATATATACTTAAAAATGTTTTTTCTATACTATTAGGCCTTCAGGAAAGTCATGATGCATTTTTGCATAGAAAAACATAGAAATATGTCATGACTTTCCCAATTACCTAATAGCTGTCTCTATCTATGATTTTTTCAAAGAACTCCACCTGTATGTTTTTCACTTTAGAGGGGATCTATCATTTATTGGCATGAATGTCTAAGGTACAATGAGAATTTACTGAGGAAAGTACAGAGAGATAATGGGATATCATTTTAGAAAGAAAGCAAAAAATACCCATATATCAAACAATAATCCCCAGAACTCTTTTCAGTAGATTCCTAAAACTCTCAAAGGATAAAGTAACTAACAGATTATAAGACCCAAGCCTATCAGGTTTTTAATTTTTTTATTATTTATTATTATTATTCATACATTCAATCACTATACATCATTTAGATTGTAAAGACAATTTACCCAGCATGATGTATACCTCAGACCAGTACAGCTGATAATACTATACACGTGATCATCAACAGGTAATATACCATATCTGTGTCCCACAAATGTCTTACCTCTCTGTTTTTTTCCCCATTTTTTTCCCCTGTACTCTTCCCCTCTCCCACAGTCCTTCCTCTTTGTCCCCAGTGTCCAGAACAATTTTTGATGCATTTATGTCCTCCAGTCTTTTGGTTTCTACCATAGAGTGCAGACACTTGGTGTAAGTGGAGATATACAATGTCTCTCTTTCATAGCCTGACTTGCTTTACTCAGAAATAAATCTTCCATATTCATCCACTTTCTATAAAATTCCAGGGTATTTATTTTTTCTTTTTTTCTTTCTTTTTTTTTTAATGTCTGAATGGTATTCCATGGAGTACATGTACCATGCTTCTTCAATCCATTCATTGTGGACATTTGAGTTGGTTCCATGTCTTAGCAATCATGAATAATGTCACAATAAAAATAGATACACAGGTGCTTTTCTGACTGAACATTCTCCTATTCTTTGGGTAGATATCCAGGAGTGGAATTGCTGGATTTCATGGTAGTTCTATTTGAAGGCCTTTGAGGAAACTCCATATTGTTCTCCACAGTGGCTGGACCAATTTACATTCCCACCAAGAATGTAGGAGAGTTTTTCTTTCACCACATACCTGCCAGCACTTACCATTTTTTTTTTTTTTTAATCTTTGCCATTCTGACTAGGGTAGATGGTAACTCGTTGTGGTCTTGATCTGCATCTCCCTTATGATGAGGGATGTTGAGCATTTTTTCATATGCTTTTTGGCTGTTTGTATGTCTTCCTTAGAGAGTTGTTTATTTAGCTCATTTTCCTATCTTTCAATTGGGTTAATAATTTTCTTCTGCATAAGACACTTGAGTTCCCTGTGTATTCTGATTATTAGTCCCTTATCTGAGGCACAGTTTAAAAAATAATTTCTCCCATTCCAAGTGTTATTGATTCACACTAATTACTTTGTCCTTTGCTGTGCAGAAATTTCTTAATCTGATGTAATCCCACTTGTCTATTTTGGGGATTGTTACCTGTGCTTTGGGGATCTTACTTAAGAAGTCTTTTCCTACCCCAATGTCTCCCAGAGTTTCTCCAGTGTTTTCCACCAGTAGTTTTATAGTTTGAGGTCTTATAGTTAGATTTTTGTTTTATGTTGAGTTGAGTTTTGTTAATGAGAGATAAGGATCCAGATTCATCTTTCTGCAGGTGGATATTCAGTTTTTCTAACACCATTTGCCAAAGATGTTTTCCTTTTCTCACTGGATTGACTGGTACCCTTTGTCAAAGATCAATTGGCTGTATATTTTGAGGTTTGGCCTATCTGTTTTTAAAACTTTATGTGATTGTTTAAAGTCATTAAGGCTTTTGGGTAAAGTGGGAAGTTCAAATCTGGCCTAAAATTTAGGTTAATTACATTTTCTCACAAGTTTAATTGCACAGTTTTAATTAGAGAAATACCAATTTCAAGTTGGCAGTTGGTTCAGCTGGAACTACTCAGTAATTAAGCAGATATAATGCTATCCAAAGCTATACAGACAAAACCAAACAAAAATATTTTTAAAATGGTTTAAGAAAATTGAACATTTTATGTAGTAGCAACTGGTTTTAATTTGTAAAAGTTTTAGAGAACTGCATTTTTGTCTACAAAATTCTAAATGTTTGTAACATGTAATCTGCAAAATGATCATACATATCGCTTTATTGATTTTAAATGTCTTTCATATTTAATTGTGAAAATAGATTCATTTAATGTTTACAATGGAGAACGATATTCACAGAACAATTTTTTGTCTTTTTAAGAAAATCTCAACATGTATTTTTACTAGGTTTAGAAATTTTATAGCATTGTGGCAAATATTATTTTGTGTTTTTAAAATGAATTCATTTAACACCTGCACTATAAAACTATTTAGTTTATAATACAACATATCACTTCAAAATCATAATAGTACATTTATTATCTACCTTGTTCTTATGTCTTAAAAGTTCTTTTCTAAATACTTATATGCCCAAACTGTTGATGTCTCCTTAACAGCAGTGGTATCATCATTTCTCTCAGTAAAATAGTTGAAAAGAGGAAATACAGTTCTGGAAACGGACCATTGAGGGAGATGTGTTATGATGTGGATCTCTTCAGGTTGTGCTGTGTTGGTGTTTTGGGAGATTCTTTCCTCCAGCAAAGGGTGGGCTAAACAGAGGCACAGGAAGTTGAAAAAGACACAAGGCACTGATGTCATGTTGCTTATTGCTGAGTTTAGACTGGGCTCACAAAGCCCATAGCAGGACTAGCAAGTCCTTTCTCCTTCTCAGAACTTATAACATGCATGGAGAACACTCACAGAGTGCTTCTTCCCTCTCAGAGATCACAGCCAGAGCTAAGTTGAGCACAGCCAAGGCCAAGCCAAACCAAGGCCATCAGGGTTTAGCTAGCTAAACTCAGGCAGGCCAGCTAGCTGACTGTCCAGGTGCTCCCTTTCTCTTAAAGGGGCTGTAGACAATAGTGGCTCATTGCCAAATCAAACTGTTGCACACACACACATGTGCATTACATTCAAGGGCATAAAATAGCAAAGTCATAATTAATAACAAGTGTACAAGCACAGTAAAACTAGTAACTTAAGTTATTTACTTGTGACCTTCAAACATGATAAAATAGGAGGTGAGGGAACCAGTCTAAACCATCCTGACTCCATTTGCACTACAGTTGGTCATATGAAATAAGAACAAGGACCAGCTGTGATTGTTCAGATGGTAGGGCACTGCTCTGAGATACTAGAGCCATGTGGGAGATCCTGGGTTTGGTCAACAGCCTGAACATGCCGAGTGTGTCCAATGACCCTGGCTGGTTCGAAAGACTTGGGAGTGGTGGGGATCACAATGTGGTGAGACCCTGTCAAGAGTTTCTCTCTCTTTCAAAACATACATAAGCTTTGTTTAAAAACAAAGATACAATTGATGCTGATGATATGAAAAAGGAGATAATAGAACTGATTTGTACTATTTTCTATCAACAAATAGCTGATATTTCTTTTTTTTTTTTTCTTTTTTGGAGAGGTTTTCGCTATAGGGCACATATGCTCACCAGAAAGACAGAGAGAGACAGAGAGACAGAAAGCGAGAAATCATTCCCTGGGGGGGGATGGCCATACCGCAATCCCTTCTCCTCATTTTCCTCTTGGGATCTTGGGCACACATACCCGATGTGAGATTAAGCTGCCAGGTCCAGGATTCGAACCACGGTTGACTACATGGGAGTCCAGCAACATAACCATTATACCATCTGCTGG
Organism: Tupaia tana; assembly: GCA_026018925.1. Lineage (NCBI taxonomy): Eukaryota > Metazoa > Chordata > Mammalia > Scandentia > Tupaiidae > Tupaia > Tupaia tana. The sequence goes on from JAKSZU010000006.1 coordinate 79,387,372, forward strand.
TCCCCAAATAACTGACATTTCTATCAGCATCAAATTATCTCTGTAGGTATCTTCTCATAATTTCTTCCAGAAGAAATAACACACATGGCAATTTACTTATGTGCAGCTATGCGTTTGTCTCCAGGAAGTCCACTTTTATTTAAAACATACAGAAACAAGATTTCTGGAGAATTAAAAATATTCATGTGGAAAAATTAACAGAAAGAATGGAAGTACAAAAAAATATGTAAGAGAATTTTTTTTTTTTTTTGAGAGATTTTCGCTATAGGGCGCGTGCGCTCACCAGACAGACAGAGAGATACAGAGAGACAGAAAGCGAGAAATCACCCCCCCCAGGGAGGATGGTCACGCTACAATCCCTTCTCCTCCATTCTCCTCTTGGGATCTTGGGCACACACACACAAGTGCCCGGCGTGAGTTTTAAGCCACCGGGTCTGGGACGCGAACTGCGGCCGATTATGTGGGAGTCCAGTGACATAGCCATTACACTAACTGCTGGTTCCCAAGAGAAATTTTTTTATTCTTAAAATAGAAAAACTTTTAAATCAGGACATGAGATGCAGAAGATTTTAAAAGCAATCGGAAAGTTCTTAATGGTAAAAATAACAACAAAAACCTGAAACAAACTAAAAACTTAATGTAAAATGTGAGCAAATACATATGAACCATAATGCCCATAATAGTGTATCTAAAATCTTAGAGATTATATTTTTTGTTATATGTCTATGTGGATAAGGGGATTTCACATTTTATTCATATAATTGTATACTATACCAAAAATAATATTAAAAATGTAAACATAATAACATTTATAAATGCATTATGAGATTGCTTATTACCCTAGAAGTCAACTAAAGCAAACTGAGTAACTTTTTAGTGTCCTCAGAATTCTGATTCTCATTATTTTACTCACTTTATCTGAGCTTATTCTAAAAAAAGACCCCAAAATAAATATATCTCTCTCAAATTGTGAAACTGGTATGCAAACATCTATTGATAGCTGTTCTTTTTGAAGTCTTTTCAGAATTTCAGCCACTTATGGTTTTAAAATGACAGACATAAATACACCATTCTCAGGAAATTGAGTGACTTCACTAAATTCTTTTAATACTCATAAAATAGCTCAGTAAACTTATCTGCTAATGTATATAAGAGAGGTAGGTGTTTTATTTGCATTACTTTGAGGGAATATCAACTATTAAGAGTTCTGTAACTTCTGCTGAAAACTCAGAACTGAAAATAAAATAAAATCATGTCAGTTTTAATGAGTACAATGGCCCAACAGGATGACTTCTACAGTTAAGAGATAAAAATTCTTTTCTTAAATGCATTGGCATCACACATGCCAATTGGACAAAAATAATTTCAAACGTTGATATGGTTCCATATTTAAATCTATTGACTTTAAAATGTACAGCATGAGTCAGAACAACTGGTGCTTTCTCTTTGTAGCATTTAAGCCAGAAGCCTCTGCAGCTAGGAAAATAATTCTGTCCTGGGTCATGTCCCATTTTCCCCCTCTCCAGAGTTTTAAGTAAAACTCTTGTGGATAGCTCATAAACAAAAGTTGAGATGTCTTATCATCCAATGGTATTTATGAAGCAACTTTGTGAGAAAAAAGTCATGTCATAAATGAATATGTATTTGTGTTGAATAATTTTATGTTTTCCTGTAAAGAACCAGTGGTCAGGGACCAGCAGATGGCATAATAGTTTAATAGTTGCATCATTGGACTCATATGTGGTAGACCTCAGTTTGAGTCCCGGAACCAGCAGCTTAAAACTCACACCACGCACATGTGTGTGAGTGCCCAAAATCCTGGGAGGAGAATGGAGAAGGGATTATGATGTGGCCATCTCCCCTGGGGGGGTTATTTCTTGCTTTTTGTCTTTCTGTCTCTCTGGTCAGTGCACATACACTATAGCAAAAATTTCTCTCTAAAAAAAAATAATAAAAGAAATAAAAAAGAACCAGTGGTTAGAGTTGTAGACAGAATTCCTTTTAACATATAGAAGGATGAAGGAAGAAAGTCCTCTTATTAGCCAACTGTCTTCTTTTTCAATACCTATTAAAAATAGTCTGGGTCCAGCTATGTGGTACAGAGGCATTGAAGCAATGAGTTGTTAGAGAGAAGCTGGATCTCACATGACCACTGCAGTTTAATCCCTGGCTGGGTCCACTTGAAACCCCTTATATATAATCGCAAATGCCAAAGATCCCACAAGCTGGTGAATGAAGGAGGAGGGATGAATATGAATAGACCCTGTGGAGGGTGCTCCTCTCTGTGTCTCTGTCTCTCACATGTGCAAATGCATGCACTCTATCATGAGTAAAAAGAAAAAAGTTTAAAAATTTATTTCTGTTAAAACATAATTTTTAACAGCACAGGTATTTGGGGAAAAATATCAAGAAATACTTGCTCCAAAACTATAGCTGAAAACTATTGGGTTACTGAAAAAGTCATGATGCATTTTTGCATAGAACAACATAGAAGAATACATATTACTTTTCCTGTGACGCAATACATGCAATTACTTTTAGTATTTCATTTATTCATACTAAATTTTCTGATCAGAGGTCAAAAGTGAGTTTTTGTTGTTGTTCTTGTCGTTAAACTTTTTATGTTTTGATAAAATTTAAATATTTTGAAATGCACAGTTCTTAAAATTTATTTATTTATTCATTTATTTTAATTTGACCAGAGAGAGACAGAGAAAGAGAGAGAGAGACAGTGAGAAAGCAAGTCACCAGCTCTGGGACTCGAACCGTGGTCAGGCATGTGGGAGTGTCCAGCATCTTAACCACTGTGCCACCTGCTGGTCCCAAAATGCACAGTTCTTAAGTAGACAGCTTCATGAGTTTTGACAAATGTAATAAACACTGCAACCAAGATATAATATCTGTGTATCCCACCAGTTAATCCCTGTCCCTTTTGCCACTGTTCTGATTTCTGTTAACATAGGTTAGCTTCACCTAAATGAAATTTTATAGTGAATACTTTTTTTTATCTGGTTTATGCCACTCATTATGTCCTGAGAGTCATTCATATTATTGCAATAATCACTAGTTTCTCTTCTTTATTGTAGGATGGTACTATGCTTTGTTTACCTGTTCTCTTGACAGACAGCTGAGTGGTCTCCAGTTTTTAACTTAATAAAATTGCTATAAAAATGCACATACAAGTCTTTCGGTGTACACACATTTTTATTTGTCTTAAAGGAATCTGCAGAAGTAGAATTATCGAGTCATAGAGTTGATTTATGTTTAGCTTTGTAAGAAATCGCCAAACAGTTCTCTAAAGTGGCTGTACCATTTAATATTGCACTAGCAATGCAAGAAATACTGCTTTCTCTACCTCCCAGCTAACACTGGAATTCTCAAATTGTGCAATGTTAGACATTTTAATGTGTGCATAATAGGAACTTTAATGTGATTTATATTTAATGTAATGACTAATTATACTGAATACTTTTTCAAGTGCTAATTGGCCATTTATGTATATTCCTTTGTGAAATAGCAATGCAAATTATTTTAACCAATTTTTTATTCTCATTATCTATGGATGGACCTATAGCATTTCTTCATATATATTTGGATATAAGACCTGTGTGAAATATAGATATGGGAATTCTCTCAATCTATGTTTTGTCCATTTATTTTCTTAATGGTGTTTATTGATCAGCAGACTTTTGAATGTTGCTGATTTCTCTGTTATTAATTTCTTTTGGCTACTGTTATCTATACCTTCCCAAAGAATTCTTGCCTTTTTCCCAGCTTGCAAAAATATTCTCCACTTGTTTCTTCTCTTACTTTATAGCTTTTACATTTGCTTTTGTGATTCACTGTGACTTAAACATTTGTCGCTGGTATGAGGTAGAAATTTTGGCTTAGTAATGTTTTGTAGATAGCAGGTATGGGCTGGGAAAACTTGCTCACTGCCAGAAAACTAAACTCTGCCCCATGAGGTTTATCTAAAAGAAAGGCTTTATTACTGAGAATGTCATCTGGGAAAGAGCTAGATTTGTTCAAAAGGCTGTCTCTTGTGTTTCGTTGAGTTGATGAATATAAATGAAAGATTGAAACATGCCTAGCTCTGATTGGCCCATTATTAAACTGGGACTGGTTCTGACTGGAAGTTGCAGTGGGCATCTACACTCCCTCATTGTAGTGGGGAATCAACTTTAGGTTTATTCAGTCTTTCCTTCAAGACATAACACAAAATAGGAGTTAGCACCAGGTCTCTGCCATCCAGGCTGGTTTTGGCTGGCTCTATTTTTTTATAGCATGTGTTTTGTTTCCAAGACCTATTTGTCTTTACGCTAGTAGTTTTACTCTCTTGATTACCGTAGTATGTAATACAGCTGAAGTGTAATAGAATAAACCTTTAAACTCTTGTTATTTTTCTTGGTCCTTTACCTAACCATATACGTTTTAGGTTATGTATATCTATGTACACACAGGTATATGTGTACACAAACTCATATATATATATATACACACACACACACACACACATATACACACACACACACACACACACATATATATATATATATGTATATACACACACACACACACACACACCCATATACATGTTGAAATTGAGATGAATCTATAAACCACCTTGGGGAGAACTGACATACTGTATTTGGAATATTTTTTTCAAGTCATATTTATATTCACTCACATTTTTTGTTATTGTTTGCGATTTTGCACATTACTGTGAATGAAAACTTTTTATTTCAATTTTCATTTGTTTGCTCCAAGTCTATAGAAATTTAATACATTTTTGTTTAGTAGCCTTGTATCCTGTCACTTTCTAAAATCCACTATTACTTCTAGTATTTGTTTTGTGTATAGATTCCTTAAAAACTTTTTCTGTAGAATATCAATCCTGCAAATAGAAACAATTTAATTTTTTCTTTCCCCAAATGCATTTGTTTTCTTTGTCATATGTTACTATTAGATGTTATTGTATTGGTAAAAATAGAAATGGCATGGATATACATTCTTAGGTTGTTTTAGGTGTTAAAGAGAATGGGTTTAGTATTTTAGCATTAAGTACAAGTACAATGTTAGCTATAAATTTTTTGATTGATGCCCACATTGAGGAAGAATCCTTATATTCCTAGTTTTCTAGAAGTTTTATAATTATGACAGAGTAATAAATTTCACCAAATGATTTTTCTGTATCTGTTGATACAATCAAATAGTTTTTTTCTCTTTTATTCTGTTAACATAATAAGTTACATTACTGAATTTCAAATGTTAAAATATCCATAATTATTTTCAGCTTTATTGAAGTGTAATTGAAAATATAAATTGTATATAGTCAAGGTGAACAAAGAAGGTTTTCATAAATACATGGAAATATTTCTCCAAATACATGTTTTGTTTATTTTCTTAATGATGTTTTCATTTTCATCATGAAATCATTACCACAGTCAAGCCGATGAACATATTTATCATCCCACAGTTAACTTGTGTGTGTGTGTGTGTGTATGTGTGCATGTCTGTGTGTGTGTGTGTGTGTGTGTGTGTGTGTGGTGAGAATATTTAAGGTCTACTCTCTTAGCCAATTTCAAGTATACACTATTACTAATTATATCGCAATAGTGCACATTAGGTGTCCAGAATTATTAATCTTACAGCTGACACTTTATATCCTTTGACCTACTTCTCCCAATTTTTCCTGCCTCATGACATCTGACAATTACCCTTTGGTATCTGTTTCTAAGACTTAAGCTTTTTCAGATTCCACATAAAAGTGAGGTCATGTAATATTTGTCTCTCTGTATGACTTATTTTACTTAATGTAGTGACCTCCAGGTTCATCTATGTTGTTCCAAATGAAAGGATTTTATTTTCTTTGTGTGTGTGTATGTGTGTGTGTGTGAGAGAGAGAGTGTGTGTGTGTGTGTGTGTGTGTATAGGTATACATATGGATAGATATAGATATAGATATAGTGGCTGTACCAACTTAAGTTACCACCAACATTGTATAAGAGTTCCTTTTCTGCTTTATTTTCTCCAACATTTTTCAAATTAATTTTCATCTGTGTTTAATAACAGAACATTTTACACTGTATAGCATGGTTTTTCCCAGTATGAATGCAATGTATATTAGTCAAGTTAAAGACATTACTGTATACATTATCATCCACAAATATATTTTCATCTTTGTGTGTATTAAATATTTTTTCCCCTTAATCTCCTCTCTCTCATCCCTTATTACCCATTCCCTATTACTCACTCCCTTTTAGACGGTCTGTTGTCTTTTAGTTTTTGATAATAACTATTTTAATGGGTATGAGGTGATACCTTATTGTGCTTTCTTAAAAACTTTAATTTTGGGAACTAGCAGTTAGCGTAATGGCTATGTCGCTGGACTCCCATGTAGTCGACCGCGGTTCACGTCTCGGACCCGGTGGCTTACAACTCACGCCGGGCGCGTGTGCGTGCGTGCCCAAGATCCCGAGAGGAGAATGGAGAAGGGATTGCGGCGTGACCATCCCCCCTAGGGGGTGATTTCTCGCTTTCTGTCTCTGTGTCTCTCTCTGTCTGTCTGGCGAGCGCACGCGCCCTATAGCGAAAAAAACCTCTCCAAAAAAAAAAGAAAACTTTAATTTTAATCTAAAAAATTATAATTTTATGTATTTATGGAGTGCAATATGGTGCTTTTACACATGTATATATTGTGGAATGATTAATTCAGGAAAATTAATTTTGATTTTCATTTCCCTGTTGATTATTGATGTTGAGTGCATTTTCATATATAGATTGAGCACCCCAAATCTGAGAATCTAAAATCTCCAAAATGCAATAAAATTTGAGTGTCAATATGATGTCATAAGTATAAAGTTCCACACCTGACATCATTTTAATGAGTTATAGTCAAAATGCTGCAGAACAAAAATATTGTATAAAATTACCTTTAGTATATATGTGTAAGGTATACACAAAATATAAATTAACTTTGTGTTTAGATTCAAGTCCCTTCCTTAGGATATCTCACTATGCATATGTAAATATCCCAAAATCTAAAAATAATCCAGAATTCAAACCAGTTCTGCATTTGATAGGAGTATTTAACTATCTGTTGGCCATCTTCATGTTTTCTTTTTAAAAAGTCTATTCAGGTTCTTTGAGTATTTAATTTTATTTTTTAATAATGGGTTGTATGAGCTTCTTATATATTTAAGATATTAACACTTTTTTTTTTTTTTTGAGAGGTTTTTGCTATAGGGCCTGCGCACTTGCCAGAAAGACAGAGAGAAACAGAGAGACAGAAAGTGAGAAATCATCCCTCAGGTGGATGGCTACGCCACAACCCCCTCTTCTCCATTCTCCTCTCAGGATCTTGAGCCCTTACACCCACGTGCCCAGTGTGAGTTTAAACCACTGGGTCCGGGATTACAGTCGACTACGTGGGAGTCCAGTGACATAGCCATTATGCCCACTGCTGGTCCCTAGGGTATTAACTCTTATTGAATAGTTTACAAATATTTTCTTCTATTCTGTTACTTGCCTTTTCATTTCGTTGTTTCCTTTCCTATACCAAAGCTTGTTATTTTGTTATGGTTCTACCTGTTTATTTTTACTTTTATTTTCTGTGCTTTAGTGTAATATCCAAAAAGTAATTACAAAGATCAGTGATACGGAGATTTTTATCTGGATTTTCTTCTAGAAGTTTTCCAGAAAATGTTTTAGGTCTTATGTTTAATTATTTAACCATTTTGAAATGAATTTATTTATGATTTAATGAGAAGGATACAGTTTTATTTATTTTAATGTGGATATTCAGTTTTCCTAAAACATTTATAACAGACACTGTCCTTTCTCTGCTGTGCATCTTTTTTTTTTTTTTTTTTTTTTTTTTTTTTGAGAGGTTTTTGCTATAGGATGTGTGCGCTCACCAGACAGACAGAGAGAGACATAGAGACGGAAAGCCAAAAAGCGAGACATCACCCCCCAGGGGGGATGGTCACGCCGCAATCCCTTCTCCTCCATTCTCCTCTCGGGATCTTGGGCACACACGCACACGTGCTTGGTGTGAGTTTTAAGCCCCCGGGTCTGGGACACGAACAGCATGCGACTACATGGGAGTCCAGCGACATAGCCATTACGCTAACTGCTAGTTCCCTCTGTTGTTTATTCTTGACACTTGTCAAAGAACAGCTGAGCATATATAAGAATTATTTATGGGTTTTCTACAAAGAATAGTTAACCATCTATGTATGGGCTTATTTCTGGTTTTTTTTTTTTTTTTTTTCATTCAGTTTGTGTTGTCTAGGTGCCTTTATTTATGCCTGTATATACAACTTCTTTCACTATAACTTAGTGATATAATTTGAAATCAAGAATTTAATGACACATTTATACGTTCAAACACCATAGTAGAGAGAAATTTAATTCTCACATTCAATGATGGTTTAATAGATGGAAGTCAATTAATATAATATTCCACATTAACAGAAAGAAAGCAACAATTATATGATCATCTCAAGGCACTGAGAAAATTCAAAATTCTTCTTGATAAAAACTCTTATCGAATTAGGTATAGAAGTAATAATATACATCAACATATTAAAGACCAGATGTCAAATGAGAACAGCTAATATCACACCAAATGATAGTAAGGTAAAAAGATCATCCTTTAAGATCAGAAATAGTAGAACAATGCCTACTCTTATTTATTAACATAGCACTGGAAGTCATAGCCATACTAACTAGACAAGAAAAAGAAATAAAAGGCATCTAGCTATATTGGAAAAGAAGTAAAACAGTTTTTATTACAAATGATATTATCTAAATGTAGAAAACAGTATGACTCTATAAAAATTAATAAATAAATTCAGTAAAATTGCAGGATGCTACATCAACAAACACAAGTCAGTTGATCTTCTGTACACTGACCCTCTGAAAAAGAAATTAAGAAAACAACCCCATTTGTAACGGTAACAGAAAGAGAGAGAAAAAGAAAGAAAGAAAACAAGAATTCATCAAGGAAGTGAAAGATATGTAAGATCATGACTGAAAACTATAAAACATTAATGAATGAAATTAATAAGATATAAATAAAAAGAAAGATATTTTGTGTTCATGGAGCAGAATGGATAGTGTCCAGAAGTCCATTGTATCTAGAGCAATCTGCAGATTCGATCAATATTTATCAAAATTCCAGTGACAATTTTCACTGGAATTAAAAAAAATCCCAGTATTTATATAAATAACAAAAGACTGAATAGCTAAAGAAATTTTTGGCAAAAAGGCATCAAAATAACCTTGAATTTTTCAGATAAATATCACTTGGTTATAACATATTAATGATTTTACATTTTGCTGGATTTATATTGTTTATATTTGTTAAAATTTTATAACTATGTTCATTAAAAAATATTGGGTTTTTTTTTTCCTTATAATTTCTTTGCTTTTGGCATCAAGTTATGCTGACCACATAACAAGTTGGAAAGTGTTCTCTCCTTCTCTGTTTAATACGAATTTGTGCAAGATTAGTAGTTTTCTCTCAAATATTCTATAAAATTTACAAGAAAAACAATTTGGTGGGACCAGCATGTGGCGTGGTGGTTAAGGTGCTGGGCACTCCCATATAGCTGACTACGGTTCAAGTCCCGGATCTAGTGGATTGCTGTCTCGCTTTCCATCTCTCTCTCTCTCCCTCTCTCTCTCTCTCCTCCCTTCGTGTGTCTCTCTGATCAAATTAAAATAAACGAATGAATAAATAAATGAAATTAAATAAATAATTTTAAAAAATAAGAAAAACAATTTGGTCATAAAGTCACTTTACACTCTCTTTTATATCGTTGTACCAGTAACTACTCTTCTCTTTTTTTGGTTCATCATTTCTAACAAAAGTTTTATTAATTAAAGAACCAAATTTTGTACAATTTAATTTGTATGCCATTTGTCTTTTTATTACATTAATTTCTACACTGATATTTAGTATTTTCTTCTCAACTTGTTAGCTTCTTATATTGGAAAAAATTGTAATTGATATTAAACTATTCTTTTTCTGTTTTCTTTTATAGAGATTTTTGCTGTAGGGAGTAATGTGCTGGAGAGACAAAGAGAGGTAGAGAGACAGAACAAGAGAAATCACTCCCCGGGTGGATGGCCACTTCTCATTCCCTTCTCCTCCATTCTCCTCTCAGGATTTTTGGGCATGCATACACACGCGCTGGTGTGAGCTTTAAGTTTCTGGATCCAGGACTCCAGCTGCAGTCGCCTATGTGGGAGTCCAGCGACGTAACCATGAAACCATCTGCTGGTCCCAAGCTATCCTTTTCTAATATTGTTAGGTGGTCAGGAAAGTCATGACGATTTTTTTTCTATTTTTCTATGGAAAAACACATCATGACTTTCCCAATGACTCAATAGCAGTTATACCTCTTAATTTCTCTCCAAATGGCGTAGTAGCTACAATCACATAGATTTTGACATGTTGCATTTATTATCAGTTTAATTCAAAATATTTTATAATTTACATTGATGCTTCTCTGGCCTTTTAGTAATGGAGATAATCTCAAATAATTTCCAAATACTTTCTGAATATCCTTTTCTTTTTCTTCATCTTTTTTTTTTTTTTGAGAGGTTTTTGCTATAGGGCGTGTGCACTCGCCAGAAAGTCAGAGAGAGATAGAGAGACAGAAAGCGAGCAATCACCCCTCAGGGGGACAGCCATGCTGCAATCTCCTCCTCCAGTCCCCTCTTGGGCACGCACACACACGTGCCTGGCATGAGTTTAAGCCACCAGGTCGGGGACTCGAACCATTGTCAACTACATGGGAGTCCAGCGACATAGCCATTACACCAACTGCTGGACCCTCTGAATTTCTAATTTTTTTATTATTGGCTTTTTATTCTATTTGGTTGGAAAACATACTCTTAGATTGGTATCTTTCAATTTTATTGAGACTAATTTTATGTTCAAACATATGTTCTATTATTCTGAACATTTCATATGCACTTGAAAATAATTTGTCTTCTACACTTCATTTCGTATCACATGTATGACATTACCATATAAATGTCAATTCAATCGAGACAGTCATAGTGTTTCAGGTAATCTACATACTTATAATAAATGTTGACACGTATAACTATGTTTGGGGAATATTTTTCATTTTATTCTGTGATGCTATTGGTTTTTATTCATATGGTTAGGAGCATTATTACATTCATACAGGTATTATTTTTTAGTGCACTAAATACATCCCATGATACGGTACATTTCAGTATAAATCTGCCTAATTATCTCCAGTAAAATCACTCTCTTTAAGTTTAATTTGATCGTAGTAAAACCATGTGAGCTTTTTTATGTTTACGATTTGTATGATACATATTTTTCATCATTCACTTTCAATCTGCTTTTTATTTAATTTGTCTTTTTTGTAGACTGTATTTAATTATATATTTTATTTTTCAATAAATCATGAAAATCTCTGCTTAGCGCATGGAACTGAAGATTTTAGCTGTAAGTGATATCGTTTATAATCTAATAAAAATAATATTTCCCCATAGTAGTGTGAGAGACAGCATCAGATTTCTGTTGGTAGCCCTGGTTTCTATTTCTGTCTCTACCACTTTTCCTCTTCCTTTTCATCTTCCTAATTTCAGGTAGCATATCTATAAAATTTCTATCATTCTTTAGATTAATGTCTGTGTAGGTTTTAAAGTGGATGACTTGTTAAACACACCTGCCTAAATGTTTACTCATTTTATTTTAATATTATTTGATATAGCTAAAAATAAAACTTGTGAGGTAAATTAAAAATGGTGCAAATATTTTGCTATTCCTCAAACTGAGTTGTAGAGTCTAATTCCACTTTCTGAGGTGGAGTTGGTGCTGTTTTTGATCTATAGAATGTGACAGAATTGACCTTCTGAGCTCTCTAAAGTCAGAGTGTAAGAAGCCTTGCAGCTTCTAGCAGAGCAGTTAGGAACACGCTCTTAGTGAGCCCTGAAGAGTCATTAAGAAATCTGACTACACTGAGAAAAATTTTGGGGAGAAAATTAGTCATGTGTCTCTAGAATTTCTGCATTTTTTTTGAGCAGCCATTGATCGCCATTTTTTTGAAACTGGTTTTTCAAGAAAGTTGGTACAGCAAACAGCCTTAAAAGATATATGTAGTCTTAAGTAATTGAGACAGTCATGACATATTTTTCTATGCCAAAATGCATCTTAACTTTCCAGACAACCCAATAAATACCTCCAGAGAAGAGAACTAACGTTCTTGCCAACCTAAGTAGAGGATTTCTTTACTAGAACGCAGCTTAATATGTGTGCTGGAATTTACATAAGCCCACCTAACCTATGCTATGGTTCTTGGAGACATGAGAAATTGAGACAAAATGCTGATACCAGTGTTGTCTCTTGTGCCAAATAATATATTCATTTATTTGTGATCCAAGAGTCTCAAGTCTTCTACTAATGTCCCTTAAACTGTGACAGGCCAACTTATTCACTTAAAGTTTTGTAAAATCTCAGGCCCTTCATAGTTTTGACATTGCCACACTGGAGAGACTGCTGTGATGAGACCAGCCTTTCAGTAATACTCATGAGATTCCAGACTCTCTGGACCAGTCTGTTAGCTGAATAGAACCAAGTGACTTTAATCAACACTATAAGAATTAGAAGAATTGCCCTGTGAAGCATTGCCCGTCAAAAGACATTGAAATGGTCTTGGTTTATGTTACTAAGTCTTGCAATATTTGGTGACAAAGAAAGAGATAACTGGAATAATTTGTTACAAACTCTTTAACTGAATATATGCAGTTCTAAACAAATAGTAATATACCAACTATACACAAACATAATGACAGAAATCTTAGATATTTTAGGATTCTTTTCTTAAAAGTTTTGATTTTTAATAATGTTTTTTTCTCTTTTTTTAAGAGTTTTTTTGCTATAGGTCATGTGTACTCGCTGAAGAGACGGAGGGAGGGAGACAGAGATACAGAAAGTTAGAAATCATCCCCCGGGTGGGGGTGGGAAATGGCCACACCCCAATTCATTCTTCCTCCATTTTCCTCTCAGGATTTTGGACATACCCTTACACGTGCCCAGTGTGAGTTTTGAGCCATCAGGTCCAGGTCGATTACATGGGAGTCCAGCTGTGTACCCATTATGCAATCTGCTGGTCCCTAATAATTTTTTTCTATTGGGATAAAAATGAGCTTTCATAATATATTCTTAGGTGGAGGTTAATAAATAAGTCAGAATATCCACAAGACAGGAGTGTGAGGGTGGAAAGAAGATGTGACAAGAGATTATTATACTACAAGATGTAAATATTTAAGACAAAAGCTTCTCCAGATAAAGAAATACAACAATATTAGTTAGAAAGAAAAACATAACATAAATTCATTTTTAAAAATTAGTACTTAATTTTCCTTATTCAACAAATGTTAATAAGAATCTGATTTCTTTTTCTCTAAGAGAACCTAATGAGTAATAATAAGGGCTATTTAGAAAAAAAAAAAGAGAGAAAGAGAGAGAGAGAGAGAGAGGAAAGTATTTAAGACATAATGGTAGGAGGAGAAGAGATGATAAACAAACAAGACAAGACTTAAAAAAGGTCCTGTGTGACTAGATATGACAGAGAAAGGATGATCCAGTAGTGAGAGGAGGCTGAATACATACACATTTGGATCTGACCATTCAGGGTCACTTTAAGAGATTTTGCTCTTTAAAGTTTTTTTTTTTTTTTTTTTTTTTTTTTTTTTTTTTTTTTTGCTGGAAGGTGCAAATGCTCACTAGAGAGAGAGAGATGGTAGAGAGAGAGAGAGAGAGAGAGAGAAGAGAGAGAAGAGAGAGAGAGAGAGAGAGAGGAAGAAGAAAAACAAGAAAATACCCCCCATGGGGCATAATCATGGCACAATCCCCTTTCCTCCATTTCTCCCTTCTCTCAGGATTTTGAACGCACATGTGCCCGGAGTGTTTTTTAAGTCACTGGAACTGGGAGTAGAAATGTACAGTCAGCCATGTGGAATCTGGCTACCATCACCACAAGGCCATGGGCTATCCCGGTCTTGCATTATTGTAAAATGAGTTGAAAACACAGAATTTTTTTTTTTAAAGTGATAAATAATCAGAATTGTATAGCACCAAGAGCAACCCATCTAAATGGCAGAACTATATAAAAATAGACACATAGGCTTGCTATAACATTATAGAGCGGATGATAATCTGTCTAGGGTAACTAAAAGTAGATATGACTAAAATTCAGAAAACATCAGTGATATTGAATTGTCTTGATATGAAATCACAGGGAATGTTTTAAGAAGCATAGTAATCGATGCAGAATGCTGATGGAGTCAATGCATCAACAGTGAAAAAATAACCTTTATCTAATGCTTACATGTTGTCAAGTACTCTCCTTAGAACTCTGTATACTTTGAGACTGAAAGACTGGAGGACATAAAAGCATTAAAAACTGTTATGGACACTAGAAACAAAGTGGAAAGAGAGTATGGGAAGGGGAGAATGTAGTAAAGGATATTTGAGGAGAAGACATTTGTGGGACATAGACATGCTTTATTATCTGTTGCTGAGGATGTGTTCACTGACTGAGGTGTATTTCATGCTGGGTAAAGTACTTTACAATTTAAATGATTTATAGCGATTAAATGTATAAATAATAATAATAAAATAAAAATTAAAAAAACTAAAAATTGATTAGAAAACTCTATAGCCGTGTGACATACGTGAAATGTTTACAACTTGTCACATAGCATTCCAAGTTCATTGCCTCTTTAATGCTCTTAAAAACCATATCAAATAGGCACTAATGTTATAGCCATTTTACAGATTAGAAAATTGAGGATTATATATACATATGTGAGGTAATATGTTCGCTATATCATGAGTATGTGCCAGAACTGATATTCAAGCTGTGCCCTTCTAGAGTCCAATGGGCTAATTTGTACATCTAGTGTCATGAAGTGATATACAGTAGTCTGCAGGTGGGGATAGTCAGTAATACGGTGTGTTGTCATTTAAAATTTTGGTATTGTGTTGGTTATGAGTATTTTTATTGATTCATAATTTCAAAAATATTTCTTTGAAATGTTTATCTTGAGAACCAGCAGGTGGCATGGTGGTTAAGGTGCTGGACTCTCACCTAGACTTGGCAGCTTGAAAATCACACTAGGTGTGTGTGCATATATACCCAAAATCCTGAGAAGAGAATAGAAGAAAAGGGACTGTGGTGTGGCCATATACCCTGAGGGGTGACTTCTCACGTTTCCTTTCTGTCTCTTTCTGGCAAACACATGCTCCCGATGGCAAAACCTGAAAAAAAATTAATTTTGATTATTGAGTTTAACATACTATTAACTTTCATGCTCAAGGAAGATGCCTCATTCACTTTACTTGCCCAACCCTGGCCCAAGCTTGGTGGCAGATTGACTGTCATAAGCACTGTAGGAATGAAGGAATCTAATTGCAAATTTTGATTTGTAATTGGTTTACTCAGCATAACAAACTCATTTAACTTATCTGAGTTTCAATTCCTTCACCTAGGTATTGGGAATTATAATGTATGACATATTTATAGTTATTTAGTAATTTATAAAGGTAAAGTATTTAAATATTATGAACCTTATTTTAAGTAGTCTCACTAATGAAGTAAAAGAGCAGTGAAGAAAGGTGAGTTTAATGATATTAGTCATACCTTTAAACATTATCTTAAAATTTATAAACATTTTCAAATAGATTAATAAAGTAACATTCATCTTACAGAATAACTGTGTTAAGGATATTTGGCAAGAAAATTTATACTCATATTATTGCTTCAAAAAATGAGATATCCAAAAGTGTTGGAATTAGTCATTAAATCACTCTCTTCTCTCTTTTAGTTCACTTCTCAGTTCTGTTCTTTTTTTTTCTAAAGAGTTACTTATTTTATTTTATTTATTATTATTTTAATTTGACCAGAAAGAGAGAGAGAGAGAGGGAAAGTGAGAAAGCAAGCTACCACATCCAGGACTCGACTGTGGTCAGCCATATGGGAGAATGTGCCTTAACCACGACATCACCTGCAGACCCCATCAGTTCTGTTCTTATTATTTTGCCTCAATTACCCAAAAAATAAAAATATGTTTAAAAGGTGAATTGAAGTTGCTCCATTTTTATAACAAAAACATTGAACTTCCACTGAAACAAATAAACATAGCAAAAAAAAGAATTGTATATGCATTAATTTATTGAAAATTATTTTTTATTTTTTCTTATACATTGAATTACCTTTTTTAGCTTACAAAGTGAATATTTCACTATGTGAACATTTCTCCCAAGTCCAGTTGGTTAAACTATAAAATATCTTCGACAGATAATACCACATTTCTTTGTCCCATTAATGCTTTGCATCCCTATTTTTCTTCTAAATGTCCTTCCTCAGGCCCCACTCTTAAATATATATAATATACATTTTTAAATAAATATTTGAGATGAGTTAGATTTAACAGAGTTTAATTGAGCAAGAGAAAGAGTTGAGAACCAGGCAACATTCCTGTTCCAAATTAGCTCAGAATATTCTGCTTCATCACATATACAGTTTGTGTTTATAGCCAGAGAAAAAGAAATGACATACAAATCAAGAAAGTGACATACAAAACCAACATGACTGGCTGCAGCTAGCATATCGTATAAGGATATAGTCTGCTCAGTTGGCAGCCTGTGATTGGCTGAGGCTCAGTTGCTAGGTTATCAGATAAACTTTTAGGTTAAGTTAAAACTTACTTTCACATCAAGCTAAGTTGCAGTTCAGAATATACTGCTTTGGGTCAAATCTATCACCCAGGACGGAGGCCAGATTAGGCTAATTTAGTTTAACAATATTGCACCACACTTAAGAAATGAACACTGTTCTTCCACAATGATCCAGTAGTAATACAATACTCTGTGATGCTGAGATAATATAGGGCGGTCCCAGGTTTGCATTCTGAGGTCTTTTTGTGCCTGCCAGGAGTGTGCACATGTGCCCATGATCCTGGCTTGCTGAGACTGGGGGATGGGATCGTGCATGAAAACAGGTGGGGTTGTCTTGTCTTCCTCTTGCTCTCTCTCATTCTCCCCATCTTTCTTTCATGGAAGCTAGCTAGCTAGCTAGCTAGCTATCATCTATCTATCATCTATCTATCTGTCTATCTATCTATCTATCTATCATCTATCTATCTATCATCTATCAATCAATCAATCTATCTATCTATCTAAAAAAGAGAGATAAATACTTAAATTCTCACCATTTAGCATATAAGGACACTGAAGAATAGAGAGTTAAAGCAAATTTCTAAGGTAGTAAGTGGAGCATTGAGAATTTGAACTCAAGTTGTCTCTACTTTTGGCTACTGCTACAAAAATTATGTATTTGGTTTAACATCAAGGAAGCCATCAGAGACTTCAGTAAGAGACATTTCAGTGGAGCAATGGAGATAGATAGAAACTGAAAAGGAAGATTGAAAAAACTAGTGGCTATTCTCATCTCAGAAAAGTAGGAGATAAGGAAATTGCTGTGAGTGGTAGACTTCCTGGGTTTTTAGATTATGACTGATCAAAGGAAGTTTCCTCTCTGGCAAAGCAAACGGTATGTATGATCGGAGCTCGTGTCCTCTGCATTAACACAAATCCAAGGGCAATGTGGCTACCTGTTGTGAGGCTCTGATATCACCTATCACCCACAGCTTTATTTCTCACTGCAGAAATCAAGGGTCTTCAAAGTCCGGAGGAGTGGATTACCTCACCATGTACCAAATAAAGCACTCTTTTTGTAGTTCATAAAGCCATTCACAATTTTGGGTATGTATGAACAGACTAAGAAGACAAGAGGATTTCTGCCGCACCTCTGCTGAAGAATGACTCTAGGCTGGTATTCATTGGCCACTAGTTCCAAACTTTTTAAATTCACATTAAAGACCAAAAACATATACAGGTATCATATAGTGTGCTATGGAAAAATAGAGGATTTAGCAATTAAGTTTTCATGAATTTCTTACATACAGAAGACAAATTAATAGCAGCTCCTAAAAAGTGATTTTCTTTCTAAAATCAGCCACCCATCCTTATTAATATGTGACTTTAGGAAGCATGTGCTAAGATGTTGTGCTCTGCAGGCTGAGACCAGATGGGAGGTCTAGGTTCAATTCTTAGCCCTACCTAAAGGCGGGGTGTTTGGTGCATGCGTATAACCCCAGGTACTCAGGAAAGATGAGGAAGGAGGATCCAGACACAGTGACAGCCTGTCCTTAAAAAAACAAAAAAACAAAAAAAAAACAAAAAGAACAATGTCTATGTGACTATGTGACTTTAATTTTCCAACAACAGTTACTTTGTCACTTAGCTTCTAAGTGTTAAGCACGTTCACCTTTACAAATGCGAGTGAAGGAAAATGGAATAAGCTTCTTTTTATAGTGATTCCAATAGCTGGTGACCAGTACTAAGATATTTCTTAAAATTAATACATATGAATTTCTGTAACGTTAATCTCGAGATCTATGACAGTCTATCTATGCAATTTTAAATAGCTTCAATTTGATTTTATCTCATAACAAATTAGATGTAAGATTTTTTAAAATAAGAAAGTCATTTAAACTTTACATAATATTTCTTTCAAGCTGTATATGAATTATTTCAGAACACATTCAAGTTAAATCAAACCACTTTTACAAAGAGGTCTATTAAAGTTTATCATCGACTAGCAGTTGAGCTAAAAGAAATAGGATGCAAATAACTCTTGCCATGATTTACAACTTATCCATTAGTTTCTCAACAGGGTAAACTGAACTTCTATAAGCCTAGCTAGCTTGAAGTCACTTGCCTTGGGCTAGCAATTAACTATTTGCCAAGGCCTGAGTGTTTAATGCCAATGAAACATGTCATAAGATTGATGAAGACCATAAATAATAGGTATAAGTTTAATAGGAACAAAACTCACAAACTTTACTTTCTTACACCTGCCTACCCACCTGTACCACCTTCTGCATCACTGAAAATGATTTTCTAGTTGTGTGTTTGAAATACAATGCATCCTATAAATGAGGTTTTAACAACAGGGACTAAGAAGATGAAGAATA